>MJUU01055549.1:366554-395974 GCA_002080025.1 Modiolus philippinarum | reverse complement strand
TAGAGTAAGGCCAGGTGAGCTGGAGTAAGGCCAGGTGAGCTAGAGTAAGTTCAGGTGAGCTAGAGTAAGGTCAGATGAGCTAGAGTAAGGCCAGGTGAGCTAGAGTAAGGCTAGGTGAGCTAGAGTAAGGCCAGGTGAGCTAGAGTAAGGTCAGGTGGGCTAGAGTAAGGCCAGGTGAGCTAGAGTAAGGCCAGGTGAGCTAGAGTAAGTGTAAATCGAACCGTCAGTCTAAAATATAATCATCCAAAGACAAACATCAAGATACGAAACATATCACATTAGTACGACACAGAACAGGGAAAAAGGATGATACATAAGATCACAAATAAAGATAAACAACATGGACCCAATTTAAAACCATTGGCAAGGTCGAGTTAACTGGTAGAATAGGCATCTCCAACTTATTATGAAACACCAGCTGGGTCAAACATATCAAATCCGGTAGTAAAGTCAAATCCAGTAGAGTCAAAAAAGTTTAAGCTTTGACGGGAGAATTGTTGCCATCTACGAAACAAATACCCCGTAGCAGTCTACAAGATCGATCGCTATGTTTACCGTAAAACATCTTCAGTGGTGGCACAGTATGTTTACAATGTAAAAGATGTCTTAGAAGTAACTGTAGCTAACCAGAATTAAATGCTTATTTAAAAAAACGAATTACAATTTCCCCAAAATCTGTTTATTTAATTCCGATTTATCAAATATACTAATCCGTGTTGTTCATCTGTATATGTGTGTTTATCTTTTACTATTATTGTTTCTATTTATTTCTTTTTGTCCCGCTTATGTGATGTCTTTGAACCTTTGTCTGTTTTTCCTTTTTTTCTGTAAGGAAATATTATTTTTTCAAAGTATAATAAATATTTTCCTCGCCTTCTGCGGCAATTGTTTGCTTCTTCTTTGCAGATGAGACCATGATACTAGACATTTTATTTACTAGTATATCAATTGTATACCTTTGTGTTTTTAATGTTGCAAATGACTTTGAATTATTCCTTTTTTTTTTAGATTGACGGTGTCTGTTTTCACTTACTAGACATTGATATTCTTGTACATGTTGTTTTTTGACGATTTTATTTATTATTTCATAAGCTGTTATGAACGATATTAACTTTATATCTTGTATAGTGAAGTCTAACGTCCAACCAAAAAAAAAAAAAAGAACTTGAAAAACTAAAGATGCTTTATCCTTCATATCCACTTTTAGATACATTGATATATATGTTGTCTCCTTATCCCATATCCTTTTTTAAATTGATGATGTTAGTTCCATTAATTAAGAATTTCTTGTTAAATGGATCCAATCAATATTATATTTCCCAAATAATTAGGGAAAACTCCTAACTCTACATTTTATTTGGACTTACATCTCGAATTTGACGAAAATGGTCATCTCAATACTTAAATGTATAGGAAAAAGGACGACTTTGATTTCAAAATTATCGAATTCCCTAATATGGACAGTAACTTTCTAACTTCTCTTGCTTACGAAGAGTATGTTTCATTCATTACACGAGAGATGGCACTAATTATGTAGACTTGTCCGTGTCTTCTTATAAAAGTTTAGTTTCTTGATATTTGGGTTATTGGATGTGGTTTGTTTCCATTGATTTATCCACTGTTTTACCCTTTTGGGGCCATTTAGGGCTTGCTATATGGTGTGAGGTTCCTCACTGTGTTGAAGACCGTACAGTGACCCCTAGATGCTTTGTTTTGGGTCGTTTTAACCTGGATATGGGATGTTGTCTCCTTGACATTTGCCCCATTTCATTTATTTTTCATATTTCTCTTTAGTCATAGTTATATCGCTTATTAGAAATACTTTGTAATCAATACTTGAAATAAGTCCCTCTCATACGAAAGTCCCTCTAAAACGTTATTAAATAGATTTTAGTCCATTGAGGGAAAATTGAACGTTTCGGTCCCAACTGTCATTCAAGATTAATTTTTGACTAACTACTGGGATGGCTATCCACCGTCCACGATCTTCCAATACCAACTGCTGTTGAGTTACTACCGGATACAACTCCAATGGAAGGGGATGTTTGAAGCGTCAAAAAATCCAACATTGAAAAGCTGTACCAAATCATGAGCATTACCTTCATAAATGGGTAACTGGATTTACTCCTTCATGACGGGGCCAAATCTGCTCGAAAAATATTTAGGTGATTCCCGAGATAAGTAATTAAATAAGGGATGATTATCAAAAATATATAAACAAACCCGCTTCGTTATTCCTTTGCCGATATATTATAAATGTTGACGTTGACAATTTAAAAACGTAACAAATGTCACCTAAGTTAATGGTGAAGATCCCAGGTCTCTACGACATGCCGATTAGGAGTACAGATCATTGAAGGTTAACAACTAAATAAATACCAACTTCACGGTTGCGTTTAAAATTTCTGTCACGACCTAACAAAAATTTTGCCCTAACACTTCATCATCTTTATTTAACAGTTCCCGAGTTTCTACTAACAACAATCTAACAGAATTAGATAACCCCCTACCTGAATATAGATCGATATGCGGCCCTGATTTAAAAGGTTCCATACCCATATTAATGTTAAGACTACCTTGATAGAGCTCGGTTGCTTACGAATAGGGTACTTCAGCAAGGGTTTGATGCCATCATTTCAGAAGCACGATCTCATTGACCGCTATAGGATATATGTTTCCCTGATGACAACAATTTTTCCCTTTACAGCTAAAGTTTGTTTTTCCTCTACTTGATTTGACATAACGACCGGGGTTGACATGTTCAACACGGCAGGTGTCTTATGAGAAGTAGGAGATGCTTACGCTACCGGTGCACCTGATCTCGCCCGTGGTTTTTACTGGGTCTGTGTTGTTCATCTGTTTGTGTCTTCATTTTTTGTTTTCTGTCCCGTACTCATGTTGTGGCCTTGTTTGCGATGTATCAATTGTCCCCGGATTGATCGTTTCTTGACTCGGTTCTCACTTAATTTACATTGCAAGTATTTGTCTCTATACTAACTAGTCTGAAGCAAAAAGTTGTTGCGTTAGTGTTAAAAGAATGGCACGACCTTGCGAGTTGGCGTGGTAAATTCGATATGGAGGAAACGGTGCGGTAGGGGAGATAATCTGACGGGAGAAGAGCTATCCACCTCTGTTTCTGATATTTGTGTCAAGTATTGCCTTCAGGTCATTAGAGAAACAAATTCCACAACTGTATCTAGTACTTGAAATACGACGTTTCTCAACTTTGAATATTACAATTTTCGCGTATTAAAATAAGAAAATTTATCTATATCATTACTCAAGTTGAAAAAGTCGTATCTCACTCAATGCTGTTGTGGAATCTATATCACGCATATGTCCAGTAGTTTTCACAATACAGTGAAAGACCTTCAAAAATAATAATATCCAGAAAAATTGGAATTATTATTTATATCTTTAACTGGAGCATTTTTTTTTTATTTTTGGACAGGAGAACAGACATTTATACTTTTCCCCGGCTAACCAAAAAATAGCCTCGGCCTTAAAGTGGATAAAATATGTTCTCCCATTCTCAGTCGTTGGTTAAATGTGCATGCGAATATTAATTTTTTAACATTGATTAAACGTCTGACACATTTTGTATTTTCAAGTTTTAAAGAAATGTTATTGGGGGAAAACAGTCTTATACAGAGAGGTCGTGCTAAAATTTCGATTTTAACATGCCCGTTTAAGCTCACACTTTTTGAAAATTGAAAGTTTACTATCTCTAGTGAAGCTAAAAATATTTTAAAACCAATCCTACCTGAAAGAGAATCTACTTGTAATTAACTAGATTTAATGATTTATTATATGAATGGAAATCCCCTCTTAAATATGTCGTACTCTTGAAATCACCCAAATATATGTGCTTATTCCATTTGTTTTCTGATATATATCGATTTAAATTCCATTTAAACTGTTAAAATTCATATTTTTGGTAAACAAAAGAGAATTACATGCATTCTTATTTACTCCAATAGCTGTAGCTTTCTACAAAAGAGAATTAATTATGTAGTCATTTTCCGCTTATAAATTGGCCAATGTCACTTTTTTGCAAGTTTCTAGCTTCAGTCATTGGAACGTGAAAACCCTGGTATGGTCAGTTCGTTAAGAAATCAAATTGTCCTTAGAATGCGCTTAGTTATATTTTTTGGTTTGGTTTATTTAGAAAATAAAAACGATTTTTATATGGAACATTCCTTTTCACCCAATTTTTTTTTACGTATTCGCGAATTCACCCACATTTTTTACGAGCAGATTAGGCCCCGTGTTCATGGTTACTTACAGAACCTTTCCTATTGACAATCAGCCACCAAACAGATCTTTCACAACCACATTTTTACTAAGCACTGGGATTAACATTTCACTGTCTTACGACCTCTCCATAGCAATTGCTGTCGAGTTTCTATCGGACACTACCGCAATGGATGGGGAGGTATGGCGCACCATAAACCCGGTTTAAACAACAATTTCTTTTGAAATGCCTATACCAACAAATGCAGTGATATGGAGCAAATGTACATTGGTCAAAATCCCTTTAAATACGTGGTAAGATTAAGCAAATGGAACAACGCTTTCATTGTTGTTCTTTATATTGAAGTCACCATGAGACCTCCAACAAAGAGCAAAACTCTTACCTCACAGTAAGTTCAAGACGGCCCCTAGCACCGGTTTGAGCGGAATTCACTTGCTGAATGTTGAAAAACGCTACTACAAGTCAAGAACATTGCAGTCGACAAGTTTTCCGGCGGTTTCCAGGTTATTTGTCTTCTTTCCTTATGGACTTTGGCTCTTGATAACCCTAGCTGTTTGGTAATTTTGTTATTACACCCAAAGGATATTCACAGATTTGCTTCGTTTTATTTTGCCTAGCTATTCTTTTAAAATTAATTCATTCACTTCTTAATTGTAATTTCTATCTTTTGTTGTTAAAAAGTATAACCATCACCTATATTTGTTTTAAGATATATTTTTTTCTCTTGTGATATGGAAATTGTTACATTGATTTAGTAAAAATGATAAATAATGTTCATCTTTTGTCAAATTTGCTTGTATTTGTATTTTTGTTCTTAACCTCCTGCCTGTATTCGGAAGAAAGCTTACAGAGCATTTGTCCGTTCCCTTATACATTAAATGAAATACGTTAAAATCAACCACAAAACTGTTAATATGTTTGAAATTTGGAGTAAAATGAATCTGAATGCTTAGTCCACTTATAATTAATCCAAAACTCCAAAATTTCCCTTTTAGACCCTTTTCTATTTGAATATTTGGAGATGCATTTTAAATTACGGGGATTTAAGAAGGTAGGGTTTGTCATCCAATTATTTATAATCAAGCCAAAATTAGTATCTGATAAATTTGTTGTAGCATGAAAACCGATTTTATTTGTAAACTTGCACCATTTATCTTCTTAAAATTCTATTTATAGCTAAGGAGCTATCTCAAAGTCTTTAGCTGATATTTGTTTTTCATTTAGATTATTACCACTAATAAGTTTTTATTAAGCCTACCAAAGATCTGATTTAATATGCACTGGAAAAACATAGGCTGTCGATGACCATTTGCATAAACAAAATGTACAGTATATTCGGCATTAAGATATTTAACCAGAGTAGTTCAGTAATTGGCGCTATCATAACGTTGTCCTGTTTGGGTACATGCCTTCGTTTAGACACCATCACTAAATTGCTGCCTATTGCTACATTAAGTTAATGAACGAAGACAAAATGACACCCATTAGAAATAAATGTAATTGATTTTTAGACTCCAGCTGAATATTGTATCATTTATCTTAGTATTAACTGTAGCAATTATTTGTCACTTAGGAATATAGCTGGTTTGTCATGACAATAGGTTAGCTAATTGTTGTATATAATATGTTACTGTTGGCTATTTTGGTATCTTTGGTTGTCAGTCCGTATATGCCATTTGGTTAATCCTGACATTTTTCAAATACTTAGTAGTTGCTCAATCTTAGAAACATTTCTTACTTGATACCAAAAGAGAATTATCTTTGAACGACTTCCTGAATTTTGAAAATTAATTTTCAATGAGTGTTATGTAGAGCTGTTCACAGTGGTTCATCAAACGTAGAAGTTACGACATCCATACAGTGACTTCAAAAAAGAGAGCTGACAATAAGTTTCTTGGGCATGGTTTGATTTCCTGGCCCTTCTCCCATCGCAGTTTACATCCATCCGCCAAAGGCTGTCATTATAGACCTCGAACTGACTATCTAGGAACCTAGCTGACCATTTTTTCTCTGACAGAAAGAAAATGTCATTGAAAAATTTCTGTAGAAATTGGTCCTCACCATATTAAATGTTTATCTATCATCCTATACTAAAACGAGTTTTAACAGAACCGCAAAGTAGATATTTTCGGCAGAAAAATCTTAATTTCAAGTAAAAGTCGCCATTTCTATTCCAATGCAAGTCATAAACATGATGTTGCGAATTAAACATAATTGTGTTAGGATACATACATTTTATATCCTTATTTGAACTAAAGGGAATGTTTGTGGTACTTGATACGACCAAAATGCTTTTTGTTGAACTTTGTTAATTAAGATAAAAAAAACTGGCGAAGTCCTTTAATTTCAGCTTCCGTTTTATAAATGATATTTTATCACCTGACGAACTCCGCTTTGGTGATTTTCTTTATCTTATTTATCAAAAAGAGCTTGAAATTACGGATACTACAGATACTTCCACATCGGCCTGGTTCCTTGACCTTCATCTTGAAATTGACAACAGTGGCACACTACAACCTAGGCTGTATGACAAATGCAATGACTTCACTTTTCCAATAACCAACTTACCTTTCGTTTGTAGCAACAAACGGAGTTTAAATCTCCAAACTCAATGGCTACTCAGGGGCCTGTGGTCAATTAAGTCACTACATTGATAGAGCTCGGTTGCTTACAAATAGACTACTTAAGCAAGGGTATGTGTCACATAACTTGGAGTTATCACTTTAGATATTTACGATCGACATCACTATCATGTGGACCGCAATAGATGTGTTTCCTAGATTACATCATACCTATCTCTTTACAGTTCAAGTTTGTTTTTCCTATACCGGATTTGACTTAACTACCGAAATTGACATTTTTTTAACAACACCACAAGTGTCTTATATGAAGCACGAGATGCTTAATCTACCGGTGCACCTGTTCTCACCCATGGTTTTATATTGGAACGGTCTCGGTATATGTGTGTGTCTTAATTTTCTTTTTTGTGCCCTACTCATGTTGTTTCTTTGTTTTTCTGATGTTACCATTGTCCCCGGATTTGTTAGTTTTAGACGGTTCTCAATTACTTTGTTTAGCACTCAAACACTTATTAGTACATTGTCAATGTTATGCTGTGTGTAATATGATTTCTGTCTCTTCCCGCCTCTGTCATTTCATTTAACTTTTGCTAAAAAATATAATTTCTTGTTTCACAGTCCTTTAAAATTATTTAAAGTTCATATGAATATTGACTTGAAGTACAATATATGCCGAAAGAACGTTTATAATTAACAGAATAGTGTCACGCCCCTCAATATTTAGATAGGCTTTTCTTTTCAAATATTCTAATGAAAAAAAGAGGCATAGTTTGCCATCGTTGTCCATCGTTTCGAAATACTATTTTTGTAATGGTATTGTAGATAAAGGTATGTAGGCAGGATGAACTTTTTTGCTTCCATTTCGCTTCCATTCGGTATTTAATTTGTTTTATTAGCAATGGGTTAATCCCTCTATTATTGTTATGCCCGTAACTGATCACTTTGAATAACACAATCCCGAAGTTCTGTAAATTAAGTCATATGGTCATTTCGACAACTTATGTCTCTTCAGTGCAGATCAAATCAAAATATTTAGAAGACCATTAACGAAACATATGTAAATCTGATCGAAAACAAATAACCGAAAAAGATTTTAAATAAAAAGCTAAATCAGATAAAGACAGAGCTATTACAAGAGAGATACTTCTAATTTTTTAGCAAAATGTTCTAAAATGAAGATATTTCAAATAAAATTGGTTTTCGAGTTGGCACTGAAGTACTAACTACTGAGTTGTTGAATAACCTCGGGGACTAACAATTAAAGCGTAGTTCCTTTGCTTGCTTATACCAAGCCTTTCTTTCGATTTTGTCTCATGTGCATTCAGCTTATCTCCTTTCATTGTTTAACAATGAAACATCAGAGTAATCAACCCAGTGGTAATAATAACCATTCTGGCAACTTCACTGTGGACCCAATCAAAACATTATCTCCTTTCATTGTTAAAAATGAAACATCAGAGTAATCAACCCAGTGGTAATAATAACCATTCTGACAACTTCGCTGTGGACCCAATCAAATCATTATCTCCTTTCATTGTTAAAAATGAAACATCAGAGTAATCAACCCAGTGGTAATAATAACCATTCTGACAACTTCACTGTGGACCCAATCAAATCATTATCTCCTTTCATTTTTAAAAATGAAACATCAGAGTAATCAATAACCATTCTGACAACTTCACTGTGGACCCAATCAAATCATTATCTCCTTTCATTGTTAAAAATGAAACATCAGAGTAATCAACCCAGTGGTAATAATAACCATTCTGACAACTTCACTGTGGACCCAATCAAAACAAACCAAAGATTTGTGAATCTGAAAGAGAACATATATAGAACACACAAAAAAGGTCTGAATCAAAAGTTCTCTCCTCTATTCTGCCGTCTCTAAGGATAGTAAGAATATTGTCATCAAAAGTAGATGTATTTTTTAAGCTTTGGAGTCTTCATTTTGCTGAACCTAAAAATAATATAGAATTACAAACAAGGGATAACAGTTAACACCTAGCTGATTTTAGATATAAAGTCCAAGTTCAAGTTCTGATATCAATTCGGTCTTTCAAAACGTAGCGAAAATTGAATTTGACAACCTATATGAGTGATTAACTGCGCAAACTGGCCAATTTATAAAACCGGAGCGACTGTTGAATATATGTACTTTGTCAGTGAATCAAAAATACCATTCTGCTGTTGCTGGAACGTTTTGTTATTTATATTACGAATGACCACAATAGTTCTTCTAATAACATTCCTACAAATTATGTCCATCCAGTGTTGAATAAATCAGAATAATTGAAAAATTATGCATCAAAAAACAAAATTTAAAGCTAATAAAGATTGGTAAAACCAATTTGATGATTCGTTTAACGTATAACCTTTTTCAGTTTTTGATATTGATGTCATTTATGGAGATTCAGATAATGAAAACATAAACATTGTTTCATGTATTGTAACTCATGATCTTTTGTTAACATCCGAATTACCTGTTTTGTTGAATATGTTAATGCATTGCAACAACAATTAATAAGCAGAATAATATTTTTAATGTTTATTTCACATGTTCCAGTGATATGTGTATATTGTGATCACATTATCAACATATAATGCAATCTTGTTTATTATCAACAAGACATTTAATTAAGTATAGCACTTAGAAGCATTAATATGATCATTATTTGACAATGGTACATGGCAAGTCAGTTATACTGAAATGTAAATATTTTATAAATGTGAACATATTTTAAAAAATTGGATTTCAATATTAATGGAAAAAAATATATCTTCAATTTTGTTTAATTTTTACGACTTTAATCCAACAAGTCAGTAATGTTGGACTATTTCAAATGAAATTAAGATGCCATATTCTTTCAAAGTCATAATCTGAATATCGTCTGATTCTCATATCATTTAAACAACAGTGCTATAACTTGTAACTTTTTCCAATGAGCCATCACATACTACTCAAACGTTTACATTTCACATTTGACATCAATATCATACACAGTGTATATAGTTTAATGTAAATATAAATACCGATCATTTAATTGTATACCAATCACAAATAACGTTTTAGGTCCACCATTTTTTATCATCCAATTAGAGAAATCCATCGAGCTTATTGTAATCATCGTATCCAAATCGTGATCAAAATACAGATAATCTGTTATGTCATCTTATTTGCAACAACATTCAGAAAGGATCTTTTTGAAGGCCTTCCTGAACTCTGGATTAAAAATGGTATAGATAACTGGGTTAAGAAAGCTGTTTATGTACCCCAGCCAGACAAAGAAACTAAACAATATTTTATTCGGGTGACATATTGAATATGTGGAAAGTTGTTCTTTAAATTTGATGCATATGGCATTGGTATTGTTGATTGTAAAAAATGGAACCCAGCAAAACAGGAAAACACCTACAAATAAACAAAGTATTATATTAATTTAAGACTACACAACAAAACAACAACATGTATAAATAAACAAAGATTATTAATATAAATAAGGAGTGCAATCGATGAAATATCATATATTTTGTCATGAAAAGCATCGGTGATAAATAATATCGATTGTCCGACGAATATATTTATAATTCTGTATATATAATAGTGCTGCTAATGGATTGCTTGCTGCATTTCAGAAAACGAGTGTTGTTGTATGTTTCAACTATGTCTACACATTCTTTTCATTGTACTTACTTGCTATTCAAAGATTCGTTTTATTTCATTGTTTGGTTTTCTGTATATCTATTAAACCGATGTCTCACAGCATTCGTTGGTAATTTGATATCGGCAACAAAACATATGTTTAGGTTTTATATCATTGGTATTTTTTTTTCGAAATCTTCAATTATATCTTTTATTCATTTGCTGGTGGACTGTTAGTCCCCGAGGGTATTCACCAGCCCAGTAGTCAGTACTTCGGTGCTGACCCGAAAGCCGATTATTTTTGAAACCTTCCAATATCTAAAATTTTGTAAATTTTATTGAAAACTAAGGAGTATCTCCCTCATGCAAAGCTCTGCCCTTAGCTGATTTTGGCTTTAAATTTAGATCACTTTGGTTATTTGTTCTCTATCAGTTTTCAAACATCTTTGAGTTTATGGTCTTCCAAACGTTTAGATTTTATCTGCACTGATGAGACATAAGTTGTCGAAATGCGCATATGCAGAAAGTAAATTCACAGTGACTTCGGTATTTAGTTATTTGTATATAAATCTCATTAAAAATATCATGGGCACAATTTGGAAAATTAAGAATTTATTGTCTAACAAACCAGTATGTGTCCTAGAGTCTAAACAACCTGGTAGTTAACGCTAATAAGGAATATTTTACTTCAAAGAGGCATCAGCCCATGGGTTATAAATGATGAAATAACAACCTTACTGTTCGTGTAGTATTTGCAGATGCCCACTTCGAAAGTTGTGACTTCAGTACTGATCAAAATATAAAACATAATTTTAGTTATAGTTACTGTAGTTTTGACTTTAAAATATAAGAGATGCACATTCGCTATAATATTGGTTATTGCGTCAAAGAACCGAAATAAGACCTAGGATTTTTTTTATCTATTCAGTTTTAAAAGTGTACACCATCAAAGTGGTACGTATGTTGTTCATTCATAAGCATTTGTATATTATCTTCCTGTACCAAGTTTATCTACTTAACATTAATTTCCAAAACGAGAGAAGTTCACTAATGCTACTGGATTATCTTCCTGTTGGATATATATAGCTTATCTGGTATAGGCAGATCATCCAGAAATATTTATTATTTGTAACTACTGGAAAGCAAATTGTATCATCATTTATTTTCAACAAATTCATTGTCGATCAAAAGGTCAGCATGTGTGGTCTTTGGTAAGTAAAGTTTACCCCATTTCCTTTCTTTTTCATATATATAACACAAACTTATCTTTACAGTATATAGAATTAGTCAGAAGCTATATAATGTCAGTAGAGAATCAACGGTTTTAACGATATGACATTGAATGGTTGAATTTGAGGATGAATCTTCAAGATAGTAAATATATATATTTTGCAAATATAATATTATTGACACCATGAATGAAATAGTCCTTTCATGATAATTTTTTTCTGAACAATTGAGAGTTTTTAGTTAGAACTCATATGAAAGGAACCAACACGCAAAACATGTGTATATTTTCCTCTCTGAAAAGTTTTAGCAAGTTGGTACAAAATACAATTAAAGGTGATTTAACAACGTTTTTAAATAAGCAATGCAGGGACATGGAGAAGACTAACGAAACAAAGTCTCTTAAAAAAAAGTATTAAAGTAAGTGAGAACCAAAACGTCTGTCAAAAACGTACAATCTAGGGACAACAGCAACATCGGAAACCAAGAAACAAGGACACCACATGAGTACCAGACAGAAAAGAAAAATTAAGACACACATACAGATAACAAAACGGACCCAATAAAAACCATGGACGAGATCAGATGCACTTCTAGAGTCTCAAATAAGAATAAACAAAGGGATTAATGATTATTTTCGTTAGTTTTTCTACGTGATATATGATTGTTAGTTGTGAATTCAAAATTGTTTGATAATTAGGTTAAAAACAATTTTGTTAGTACTTCTGTCTGCTAGGACAATATTTTGAACATTTGCAAGCTAGTGCTGAAGCAAACGAGAAAAAGGATGATTTCAAAATCGGAAATCCAAAAACACTGCAATTCAGATGTAATACAAACTGAGACAACATAACAAAGACAAAGTAAATAAGAAAACCTAAAAACTCAAACACTAGCAGTTAGAAACCCAAAAAACTATATATTTTGGCTACATTTTTCGATGGTTTAATTCATTTTGTAATGTTTTGCTGTTTTCCTACTTATTCTTAAGTTAAGTATTCCATAACCACAATGAAGTATTGGCGAAACCAACAAGTGTTTTTCTAACATTTGAAACATTGCAAAAACAAATATTAATGCAAGAGAACTCACGAGTAATTGACAGAAATAAATAGCATAACATTTAAGTGAAACTGATTTTATAATTTTGCTTTCGTTTCATATAAGAAAAGGATTTAGCGGCGAGCACCCCTTGACCCATCTTTCTTAATTATGTATTGTTTTTATTTTTCTTTCCCTTCAAAATTGTGGCCATGGAGTTAGTGGTCTACCTGTATAGGGTTTTATTCGTATGTTTATTATACTATAGGGAAACGGGACAGATAAAGGGGAGGTTTGGGTACCCATAAACCGGTTAAACCCTACCGCTGGCTTTTGCTAGTGCCTGTACCAAATCTGACTGTCCCGAGTTCCTATCGTTGTCTACGTTTGTCTTTTGTCTCATTCGTGTTCTTCATGTGTAGTTCCATAGCAGATTGTGCCATGTAATTATAATGTTCAGCCATTCTAGGTGTTTCCTGTTATCCATTTTTTACATTTTCTCCTTGCGGTTTCCAGATTCGATTTGATTACTTGATAACCGAATTTTAATCTCAGGTAAACAATCGTTAATGATGGGTACAGGAAAGGTGTATTGCACAGTTCTATCTTATGTGACTGGTGTTTATTGTACATAGAACTGCTGCGAGTTTGTTGTTGTTGTTTTTTGGGTTTTTTTTGTTTTTGTTTTCTTTTTTCATTACATTGTTTAAGGAATTCGCGTCAATAGGATACACTTTTACACGGTCGGACGGACAATATCATTCAATATTACCACAATGTTAATGTAACATTACTAGATCACTATCTTACCTAAGACAATGGCCAAAGTCTTTGTTGCTTTCTTCTCCCTTTTTGATGAAGATTTTTCTTTTCGTTTTCTACTTGTTCGTCTATGGAAGTATTTACCAACTGTTCGTTTTTCTTTCCGTCGGGGAGGATTAATTTGTTTTGTGTCTGGAATAAGTTGACACTTGTGTTCAAACTCTGTATTATTCTTCCCACGTCGTTCTGATGACGGAGTTGAAGAAAATTTGGTCTCTGTTTCCATTTGTGTGTCTACATTACATGTTCCATTCCCGTTCCCGTCAATTTGAATTTCTACATGTCTGACGGCAACAGGATTCACAATAAAGTCAGCCTCCTTGTCATCGTCTGCACTCTCCGGACTTTTTTGTTCGCTATCGTCCTCGACATATCTCTCACTAGAGTCTGTATTTGTAGCCATATTACTAACGTTATCATCACAGACGGGTATTAATAACTGGTTAGGTGTTTTGTTTGTATTATAAGTAGATATTTTACCATTATCCATACTCTTAGCCAATCCTGTTTTAATTGTTGGTTCACTTTTTGTAGCGTTTATAGTAGCGGTGTTTTCAATGACGTTCGATCCAGATGTACCAATTGCTTTGGCTTTCTTATTCTTTGCAGCAAGTGCTCGAATTCGTAGCACTCGATATATTCTCCAATATAAAAACATCATTATTATGGAGGGGATATAAAATGACCCCATGGATGAATATATAATAAAATCTGAATTAAAAAATGCACAGTCACCTTTTTGTCTTGATTCAGAATAATTAACACCTAAAGCTATGGGTGCTGCTATTGCTAAAGATATCACCCATGTCAATGCTAGCGTCACAAATACACGTTTGGAATTTTTATGTTTTGAATACTTGATTGGTTGTGTTACTGCTATAAATCTGAAACATATACAAAATGCAGTGTATAAATAGTATAAACTAAACGTAAAATATACAAATTGAATAAAGTGTACTATGAGCAAAATTTCAATACAAAATGAGGAAATAAATTCAAGCTAAAAGTATTAAACAACAATGAAGTTTATAGCTTCATCGTGTTCATCAAAAGTGATGGATTATTATGCACATATCGCTTGTGATAATGGATTAAAATATTTTTTTATTTAGGTTAACTCTGTAGTTAGTTGTAGATACCTTATACACTACTCAACAAATGAAACGATACACAGATTTGATCAAAAATAATATTTTACTTCTTTAGCAGAAAACCGTAACTCGTAGACAAAATGTATTTTTTTGCACGTAGGTATTATTATTATTCCCAAAAATGTCTCTAATGATTTCTGAACCATCTCAGGTCACGGTCAAGGTCATAATCCGGAATTTCTATTTGAGGTCGAAAATAATGAGTATACCAACATGTTTTACCAAACCATCACATTTTCGAACCGGCTGACCTCAAATTTATGTTGCTATGTCCTATGTCGACCATGATTTCCTCAGGCCTATTTTCCATTTTTAACTACCGTTCTCGGAAGCGTTAAACTCGTGTTTTGCGATCTTGACGTTACGACGTCTCACGGGACGTGCTATCAAGTGATTTATCATTTGATGAGCATGTTTGCTTAAAATTAATCAATAGTCTATAGTTTGTTTTTCTTTTCACATAAGAATAAATTTCGAGTGCAAAATTCAAGATCGATGGTGTAACCGCGCTAAGTAACTATCCACGTGGATTTCTGATTGAACGGGGCATTGAATAACTAAATACCGAGGTTACTGTGAATTTACTTTCTGCATATGCGCATTTCGACAACTTATGTCTCTTCAGTGCAGATAAAATCTAAATGAAATGAGACATTGTTTTGAATTTTTTTTAAATGGCAAATTGTTAACTTGATGAATTGTTATTGACATCAAACGTTTTACATCATCAATCATTAAACGGCGAACTCGATATTAGGGCGAAAAACTACCATTCAGGATTTTCATTGTATCCGTTTTGGAATTAATATAAAAGGATGAAATAAACAAATGCGTTTTGGCGTTGAATACATTCATACACTTAAATAAAAACTTTTAATTGCGAAATACAAAATTTTCACAAAATTAGCTGTGTATCGTTTCTTTTGTTGAGTAGTATATATAGTGGTAAAGTAGTTACTTGTAAATATTTTTATTTATTGGTCAAATGAATTGACCATCTCCGAATCTATACAGTACTATAAAATCAGTCCTTTTTAAAGAAATTATTTTCTATTCTTGGTAATTTGTGTTATGCTATTATATTTCAATAATGTTTAGCTTTTGCTTGCTTTTAAATAAATGAAATCCAAAAATTAAGTAGTACATTACTGGTTGACAGGGAAGATTTGAATTTAAAACCTGATTTGAACTTGCCAATGAACTAATCAGGCGGTTTAGGGCTGGCGACATATAAAGTCTTGATGCATTGGTACTACCAACTGCTTAGTAGTCAAAGCACTGAACATTTTGTTGCAATTCCCCGCAACAGTAAAACTGTGTTTCGTTGTGAGTAGTTGTATGTTGATATCATTTTAAGACATAAAATAACTAGAAATAATCCGATTGCTGTCTTTATGTATCGGGGTTAAAATTATATCTTATATCAAGCTGTGCATGCTACCGGTATCGGATTCACGCAATGTGCTTTATGAACAACTTATTACCAATTTTGAACAAGAATTCATTACGACAATTAATTACCTCCATTCTGTCATAGTTTATAAAATGTTTTCTTATAATTTTGTGTTTTAATCATTAAGACCTTATGATATGTCACCAATCCAGAGGACAGGCACATTTCTTACCCATATTTTACCTGCATTTACATGCTTATGATTGACTTGTCGAAGAAAATTAAAATACTTCTTATCTTTAACGTATTTTTATATAGTTTGACGAGAGATATACTTTAAAATGACTGATGGTTTGAGAATTCATAACAATGTGAAAAATTCCAATATCATCCAGTGTAACATGGTTGTCTACTTACATTTATTACATTAAAATTATATATGAAAATAAACAACAAATAACAGTATGTATACTCATGGTCATAAATATGGTATATTCGTAATTTCTGAGCCAAATTTGAAGTTTGGAAGCATTGTGCACAAAAGTGTGTAGATGAAAGTATATTATTTAGCTTTAAACATTGTTTTCTAACTGTGAACTACAAAAGTCTCAGATTCTATAATTCTGTCAGATTGCCCCTTCCACCCGTTCTAAACCAGCTTTTTGGTAAAAATAAGACATTCTTTACATCAAATATTGGATGTACATAAATTTCTTAAAAATGCAATTTCTGAGGCCCATCGTGTACAAGAATAATGAAAGAGTTGATTTAGTTTTGACCAGTACTTGCCACTTAAGGATTATTTTCTGGTGAATACCAGTTTTAACTAACGGGATGGAATTTACCGCACAACATTTTTGTACCAATTTTAAGATACTTTATGGAACAAACCATTTCAAAGTATTAATTTAAAGTTATTTATTTTTCAGTAGTTTTGATTCTGTTCAAATATTACACTTATTTGTAAATGGGGTTCTTCACTGTGTTGAAGACCTTACGGTGACCCCTAGATGCTTTGTTTTGGGTCTTTTTAACCTGGGTATGGGATGTTGTCTCCTTGACATTTACCCCCATTTCCTTTATTTTTCATATTAATAAACAAATTACTGAGCGGAATTGTCAAATGTCAAAAACACAAAGCATGTACGAAACCAACAGAAAGGTGGTCAATCTCAATTTTTTGGACAACCTCCCTATCCATTTAGAAGTGTCCAATAGCAACTCAACATCGATTGCTTTTGAAAGTTCGTAGACAGTGTAAATGTACAGAGTAAAAAATAGACTCGAATCCCAGATCGGACAGAAACTTCAAAATTTTCCACAAGGACTGAAATCTATTTAAGAACTTTTTTAATAGTCGTACATGGGAGTAATTACAAAATCACCGAACAAAGTCGTCAAGAGCCGGAATCCATGAGACAAAACGAAAAAACGAAAAAAATCAGGTGGAAACCACCGGAGGAATTGTCAAGCGCAATGGTTCTAAACTGTTACACGCATTTCTAGACATTGTTGGTTTATCCGGTTTTATGGCATGCCAAACCTCCCCTCACATTGCGATAGTGTCCCGTAACAACTCAACAGAATTTGCTATTTAAAAGTCGTAGACAGTTAAAAGAAATGAGTTCGGACCGAAACTTCAAATTTTTGCACGACGATTGAAGCCTTGATTATAATTTTTAAATAATACATACTGAGTAAGTCTGCATTATTATTATTATTGCTAGTTCTCCGGTAACAAATCAACTTTCAAACATAGATCCCAAAAGTAGAAATTGGAATTTTAGTGTCCGTGTTAGGGAAGTTGCATTTGATAATTGTGAAATTAGAATCGTTGCTTTTGTAGTTAATTTTACTGAGATGACCTTTTTTGTCACATTCGAAATGCAAGTGTACACAAATGTAGATCTAGCTGCTTTTTCTTGTTTCCCTTATCTCTAATTCTGAAGTTGAGTTCTTATTTATCAGCACTGTGTTCTGTGGAATTTGCTAAAGAGTATATGTAATAAACTACTATTAGACATTTTGCTCATAATTTTTACACTAATTACATTTATTGTTCAAGTGACCAACAAATCATTTATTACAGCATAAGGAAATTTAGTGTTTTTTCTGCAACTTCGGTATTTGTGTATTTTTCTTATGATGCAAAATGGTATAATAATTATTACTATTATCAATTGATTTCTTTTATCGGTCAACAACCTTTCAATAGGAATTGCTATTAAGTTGGCACCGGACACTCCCGCAATGGAAAGGGAGGTTTGGCTAGCCATAAAGCCGGGTTTACCAATCATTCTTTTGAAATGCCTGTACCAAGTCAGGACCATTGCGGTCGACAATTTTGCCGGTGGTTCCCATTATATTTGTCTTTTTGACGCATGAACTTTGGCCCTTGACCATCCGGTTTGGAAATTTTGTTATAACCCCCATTTATTATTTTTGTTTTTTAGTGATCAAGGGGAAATCACTGATTGGTTTTTAGTGATCAAGGGAAAATCACTGATTGGTTTTTAGTGATCAAGGGGAAATCGCTGATTGGTTTTTAGTGATCAAGGGAAATCACTGATTGGTTTTTAGTGATCAAGGGAAAATCACTGATTGGTTTTTAGTGATCAAGGGGAAGTCACTGATTGGTTTTTAGTGATCAAGGGGAAATCACTGATTGGTTTTTAGTGAACAAAGGGAAGTCACTGATTGGTTTTCATATAAGACTTAAAGCCCGTCTTTTGACAAAAAAAAACAAAGAAAAATGTTATAATGCCCAGAATATTTCGGGTTGAGGTCGCAAAAACATGCAAAACAGAGTGAAATGAAAGGTTTAATGCCAGTCATTATTGAAGATGACGGCTTGCCTAAAATGTACTGTGTTGGGTTGTGTATTCTCGATACTGTCCGGCGTTTTATGGATTTTCCTTCCTGGTCTTTCCCTCTAATTGACTTGGACTTTTCGAAGATATTTATGAATTAAAATTGTAAAAGAAAACTGCAAATCTTTTGTTTAATTTTTTTTATTTATTACACATTTATAAGAAAATGATAATGAGGGATCTACAATTAAAACAACGGCAGTAGAATACCGATGGAACAAAGCACAAGATTACACAAATCAAAGTCCAGAGACAAGGCAAAAGCAAGAACACCAAAAGACGGAAGACCAAAGACACCACATGCCCACAAAACACACGAACATTACATAAACAACACAAAAAACTAAAGCACTAACAGTGTGAACTCTCAATACACAAGAGTGACATCAGGTGCTCAGGAAGGGTGCGCATGTCCTGCTCTGTGCACAGCACCCGTCACACTGTCAGTGGGTCAATCAAGGGTAAAGTCAAACCGGTAATGTCAAATCCGGGAAGACGCGAATCTAGCTGAAAATGTCAGTTTTTATTTCTGACACTGACATTTCATATTTATCTATGATGTCGTGGTGACGGCCATAGAATTTCTGAAGGGACCAAAGTAACAAAAGCTGAACATATCCCTGACTCAGCAGTTTTTGTGACAGTGCTTTTGCTCTTTCCACAAAGTCACTGTATGTACTGCACGCTCAACAGTAACGAATTAATTGTGAAATATATAATCCATATGCTGGGGATGCAGGTATATTGCTGCAGAGAAAGGGAAAGTACACAATTGGAAAGTAAAATCATCACGTTTGTCATATAATCTAGATTTCAGACGTCCATATTCGTCAATGTATAACAAAACGTCAAGGTATGAAGCAGAATCGGGTGTATCGGATGTCTCTTTAATTTCAATGGGGTAGATACGATGTAAATATTCTTTAAATCTTGGGTTATTAAGAGAAAGTACATCGTCTATATATCTGAAGCTGAAATTAAAAGTCTGGGCTAGTTGTTTTTGTTTCTGTTGTATCAGCCCTTGTAAAAACTTTGCTTCATACGAAAAAAATAAAAGGTCAGCTAAAAGTGGCGCACAATTTGTTCGCATAGGAATCCCTATTGTCTGTTGAAAAACACGGCCTCCACATTCAACAAAAATGTTGTCGATCAAAAATTCAAGCATCTTAATCACGTCATTTTCACTGTATTTCTTGTTTGACTCAGTATGGTTCTTTACAAAATATTTTTATCTTTTCCTATTACCAGATAGGAATACCTGCGTTCTCCGTTTTTGGTACAGAAACATTGACATATCAGATCGGAGATTACTGTTTTAAGTTTATTATGGGGAAGAGTTGTATAAAGGGTAGAAAAATCAAAAAATTGAAAGCTATTGCAGTATGCGAGACTGTTTGAGGAGAGCTGTTCAAGGAGATCTTTGGAATTTTTTATTCACGCCGCTCGTGGAATAGGCTTTTTCGCAGTAGCTTTTTATCCCATCTCTAACTGCAGTCAGTAAAGTGGTAAGGAGTTTGGATAATGGCCTAGTGGTGCATCTGGCAGATCCTGCAATGAATCTCTGTTTGAAGGGATTCTTGTGAAGCTTAGGCACCCAGTAAATAAAAAGGGAGATAACTGTTATTCTCATCAACTTTGATACCGAATGATGCTAACACAGAGGTGTGATTTGTGATTATCTCGTCCCTTGATAATGTAGTTGGGGAATAAGTAGGATTGCCAGATGAAGTGTCAAATACCCATCTCCTTAACAAGACAGTCTAAATAGTGTTTCTTGCATACAAACACAATATTGTTAGAAGCTTGGTCTGCAGGTAGTATGACGTATTTTTCCTGGAGTTGATGTGCTGGGGTTCACGGAATTTTGGACCTTTTGAAAAAATATCTCGTAATTTTTGGTTTCCAACGATATCTAGGTCACCCGTTATCACGTGTCCAGCAGGACTATAGTTGAATGGGGAAGAGGAGCAGGTGCAATCAGGCGGTTTGGCTTTAAAGTCATCAATCTGGAAATCACGCAATACCCGTTTGTGACTGAAAATAGTGGTTGCAATAGATTTAGTGTAGGAATAAGAGATAAGTGGAACAGATTGGTCTTTGAAGTAAGGAGGAATGTTAGATTTCACTGTTTTGTTGTGCAGAATGTTGGAGAGATTAATGGCATCTAGGCCTTTGTTAGCAAACTGAATTTTTAGAAATGATCGGTTTTCAGGTTTATTTGCAGAAGTTGTAACAGGTTTAATTCTTAAAGGGCCGCAAAGAAAGCAATTATGAATTGAACGAATTTAACCATCAAAAATGAATTGAACTAATGTGGAAAGCTATTGTAAATTTATTTGCGAATCGTACACTCTATCATAATCCCTTCATATTTATGGGTATCAACAGATCTTTTGTTTTAATCTAAGGTTGATTAAATATGTATTGGAAGGAATTCAGAAAAGAATCTTCTCTATAATTTCTCTCTTTCTTTTCCCAACTTATTTTATCTATTGTCATTGAACCATTTCGTTCCAAGACCTGACAACAAAGTTTTGTTGTATCTATTTGATTTTTAGACATTTTCATTAATATTCATATTTTTTTCTTTAGAGGGATTTTCCATTGTATGATGTGTCATTGTCTACGTGTCATGTTATGTCTTTATTAATAAGTAATTATTAAGTAATTATATCTGTAATATGGATTTGATTGAGACTACATTGTAAAAAAATAAATCCTTAATGGAATCAAAATATTTGTTAAAATATCACGCCTACATTTAAATATGTACTTGATTATATTTAAGACATTGTTCTTTATTACTTGTATAACTTTACTGCGTAACCTTTGGGTTTGCCTTCTGGTGTTTATTGATGTTGGAAAGGCGCAATTCAAACCTCTTCGAAGCGATGATCTAGAATTTTTTAAAGGTAAATTTTTGAAATAAGGAACAGTAACAGTTCTGAAAATATGGAAGCATTGTAATTTTAGATACAGTAAAACATTTACATTTCTTGAAATAGGTAGACCTGTTTAGTTCACTAAACCTGTTTAGTTCACTAAAAATGGCAATTTTTTTTCTATTTGAAAATTTGCATTTTTGATATATGAAATAATTATCAATTGTATGGCTTCCTTATGTACTCAAAGGTATTCATTGGGTCTTTGATGTTTTACTTTATTTGTGTTTTCATTATAAGAGATGTGCTGTTCCAACGAATTAAAACCTATAACAAATCCTTTATGGAATATTACAATACAAACGATCTACTTCAGCTATCCGCATCAAGTCTCATCTATTAACAAAACATTTTTAATACAACTCTACCGATCTGGCTTGATGCATTAATATAACTGCCAAAGAATGGATAAAGAAAACAGTCATTTTTAGTAATGAGAACAGAACATGAGTGAGTCAAACAAGGAGACGAAATTGTAATGAAGATGTAGGAATTTTTGATCGCCGACATTTTTATCGAATTCGAAGGACGCGTTCGAGTGGAACAAAAACGCAGTTTAAAAAAAAACCGTTGACATGTATGTGTTCAGCCTGTTTCTTTCGTCCTTTCGGAAAGAAATTCTATGGCCGTCACCCCAATGTCATTTAAATATTTATAGCATTTGGGTTGATCCTATCATTTTTCGAGTTCTTTAATTTTAATGTATTTTTGTCTTTTGTATTCCACTTTCATATATTTACTAGATTGTTCAGACATTTGTTGTTTAATGATGATCATGTCTGGTAACAAACAACGGCAGTAGAATACCGAAGGAACAAAGGGGTGATATTCACAAAAATCGAAGTCCAAAGACAGGGCAAAAACGAGAACACAGAAAACAATGACGTTAGACACAAAAACAATGACGCCAGACAGACACAAAGCACAGAACCAGAAACCACAACATTCAGAACAAAGGCACTCACAGTGTGAACTCCAGTGAAACTGAGAGTGGCATCAGGTGCTCCGGAAGGGTAAGTTTGGTTTGTGTTTTAATTCTTTTAGCCAAGTCAAGTGAGAAGGGTTTACTGTTAGAAATATTGTGATTGTTAAACTGAGATTGGCATAGACACTCAGGCTGTAAATGCTTTTTTTTTATATACTGATCCTAAAAGAATAGGATCCAAAAGTAATGTTTGACGTAACTGTATTTTTCTATTTTCTTTTCATTGTAGTTATTTTTCCTTTTTTTCATTGATGCCTCAAGTCCTTATCTGTAGTAAGAAATATGCATCATGACATCTTATTGGTATCACTAGTCACGGAGTTCATTAAGATTATTGCTGTTTAATTTAAATATATTCCTTTGTTTTACTTTTGTATAAAATACAGATCAGTACATGGACATTTCTATATTGTCCAAGCTAAAATAATCCCGAGACTCCAATACTGGCACGCAACTAATTCGAGAGCCAATATGGGTCAAGGGATGATAATTATACCCATATGAAAAGGTATTAAACTGTTTATTACATACTTAGTATAGCTTAATAAGACCGGATGTAAACAGTAAATATTTTCACAACCGGGGAAAAATTAACTGTTTACTTTCGATCATATTAGACATACAAAAATTCCTGTATTTTTACTACGTAACAGGGATATATTTGTGCATAAAATAATTAACACAGCATCATGAATTACCTATCTACACTAATGGCAGTTAAGTTTAATATTGACGCTGTACACGCCATGACGTCAGACGCTACCCATGCATCGCACAACGCATCACTTAACAGCCAGGACTGTACAACCTACAATTAAAAAACATACATTTCAATCATGGATGACCAAATATGATTTCAGCAGAATACATATTGATACAATGTCGCCCGTATATACGTCTTAATGCAGCAATTATCTTTATTATTACCCGAGTTGTTATTAACCATGCAGAAAAAATATATTGCAATTAAATTTTGGTTTTGCTACCTTTTCTATGTATGTGTATATTACTGAGGCCTTTTTAATTTGGTTAATGTTAATGCAGATCATCTTACACCAAGTGTTTCTTCACAATTTTGCAGATGGATACAAAACAGTTTTGTTGTAACCGTTTCAAGACCCTTTTCATACTAAAAACATTGACGCTCTACCTAAAACGACTTATTTTCACTTATTTCCAACATGCCTTTTTAAGAATCTCGATAATTGAAATAATATATAGAGCTATATCTGTCGTATCGCAGTTATGAGGTTTCAATATGACATTAGGATTTTCATTGTACAAAAATACTTCCTAATGTTTGCTGCTATAAAGTCAGTGAGAGTTTCTAAATAAGTTGGGTTATCATATACTGTAACTCCAATTACATCCAAAATATATACAATTTAAGGATATTGGGTAAGTGTAAATTGGACAAAATCCCTTTAAAAACATGGTAGATTAAACAAATGGAACAACGCTTTCGTTGTTGTTCTGCATCTTGAAGTCACCATTTGGCATTCAACCAAGAGCAAACACGCTTACCTCATATAAAGTTTAAGACGGCCTCTAGCACCGGTTTGAGCGGAATTCACTTGCTAAAACGCTTCATCTATGTATCTTTGCTGTCGTTCATTGATATGGGATTCATCATGGGATATTGTTGTGTAATTTGATTTATTTGGCTTTAAGAATTTTATGTTTATATTTGAGAATTCCCAGGTTTATAGACGATATGTAGATATTTTCTTGTTACTTTGAATGTGATGTAGATTTTTTTAGAATAACAAGGCAGTAATATATAAACAGTAATGTAAGACCTCTGAGTATTCTCAGCAGTAAAATTGAATTAAGTGAACAGTAACAGATATATGAAGGAGATACCGACATTATGAGACGTTCTATCTGAGATAGAATGTCTAAATCTAAAAAGTCATTATCATATGAGTCTTTTCTTAGATATCAAAGATATACAAGGAAAAACTCCCAACGGGACTTATTGTTTGTAATAAAAGACAAATCCTGTCTAGATATATGCTGAAAAATAAGACTTTGTGTCTAGTGACCTGCTTTAACAGTGAACTGGTATACAGTACATTGCAAGTAGCAGAGAAGATAATAGAATACATAGTTATACGAACTGCCTCCTTAAATCTGTTCTGAAGAATTGTAGAAACATATCTCATGTATTTCGTGTATTTAAATGACACGTATGGTGCCCTATACCCAATTAACAATTAGAAATAAGCGTTATTATTGTCTAACAACAAATAGAAAAATCTTCTTGTTTTTTTAGAATACATAAAAGTATGGATTGGGTCGTTTACGATACGGGGGAAAATTGTAAAAATGTTGTAAAGCTATTGCAGCAGTTTAAATAAAGATTGGATATTCTGATAAATCTGTTGTTTTGAGACATTCAAACCTAATTCACAAACTTAGCAAGACTTCTTAAGGTATAAATTATGAACTGATATTTAACTGGGGCATTCACTAATGTTAGGAGCTCAGAAAGGGAATATGTCGTACATATATATGCAACACATCCTTGTTTCTCAGGAACTCGTGTATTTGATGTATTAAATATAGTAGGAGTAAAGTCATTTTCACCACCCTAAAAATATACACAGTTTTGTGAATGTCAAACATATCCTGCTTCCAAATAGTAGGAAATGTTTCACTTGGGTTACAGTGATTCGATTTGATCATCATTGAAGAGACATTGGTTTTCAAAATAGGTATATGGAAACTCATTTTACATAAACTTTGTTATTGAGTTATTTAACACTATTAAATATTGTATCTGTTTTTATGTGTTGGGAAAAGTTCTGCCAGTATTGGGACTCTTGTAACCAGCAGGTGTATATAGCAAAAGGTAGAGGACACAAGATCGGGATATTAAAATTATGTTTATAATCATGAATCCTGACGTATTTATTTTTGTATTTTTGTTAAAAATAAGGATTGCATTGTATTGCAAAGATTATAGTTACAAAACCAATTGTATTTGTTTAAGTAAATAGCCTGTAATGGACTCTATCAAATGTAAGAAAGTGGATAACAGGAAACATCTTCAGTGGCTGAAAAGTACAATCACATGCCACAATTTTCCAGGGAGAACTACACAGGGAAAACACAAATTTGACTCCAGACAAATGTAAACAATGACTGGGGTACCGACATTAACAAAAGCCAGTGGTAAGGTTAAACCGGATTATGGGTACTCAAACCTGTCCGTTCTCTATCCCATTTCCCTATATTATAATAAACATACGAATGAAACCAAATACAGGTAGACTACTAACTCTATTATCACCGTCTTAAAATTGTAAAGAATATGACAAAACGTAATTTAGAATGATGGGTCAAAGACTGCTCGCCGCTAAACTGACGGCTAGCTCAAGGAGCCTAGTCTGCTGGTATAAAACTGTTGCACTACGGAAGACAAATCAAAACGTCCCGAATGATTTGGTTAAGAGTCGTCATGTATTTCAGTAGACATCTGCAGTATCAGTGAGAGGCCAGTATATGCGTAAAATTTTCAGGTAAGTGGTATCCGAGGGAAATTTAATGCATTTACAAAGAATATCCCGTCGATATCCACTATTACATAAAGAGTGTATGTTACGTCCCAGTGTCATTTGATTTTTTATCAGTTTCTTGCATGTTTTAACAACATGACAAGGACAAATGCCCTTTATCTTGGTTATTTGTTCTCTATCAGCTTTGCAACATTTATTAATCATAATAAGCTGTTTGCAAGTCACCCCATATTTAGATATAAAATGCTCATATCTTTTGTAAAACTTCTTTAAAGTATTGAATAATTTATGAAATCTGTAACCTTGTTGTTAAAGTTTGGATGTGGCGATGAGGTTACGCCCATTGAAATCGTCAAGGGTAAGCAAACGCGTGCGAATCGTGAAAGTTGAGATATGTACACCTCAAAGGCTGAATTGCCTTCTCGTAAAAGCAAATCCGTTTCTGAAGAATTAAAGCAGGTTTTGGACACAATACAATTTCAAATACAGTTTAGATGTAAAGTTGGTATAAAAATAAAGGATTCACTTATCAATGACAGAAGTGAGATAACTGGGATGATAAAATATACCCGCATTTTTAAATCATCTAAAATCAACAAATGTATTTTTTGCTTTTGTTTCAGAGGTAGAACCAACGAAAGAATTATTCCTTTTTCTATAAAAATAAAGGCATCATTCTAAGACAAATATGTTTTTATAATTTTTTATCCGACATTACCTATCTTGAATTCCCAGCTGATATGTAAATCTGTAGACATAAAAAATTAAACGTTTTATTTGTTTAACCAGGTCATACAAACTTCATATTTATAAAATACATTTTGCTTTCCATGCCAATCGATTTTTAGGTTTAATCTGCCAACTTTATGTAAATTTGGTTATATAATCTTCTAACGTCTTTTTACAATATTGATATTTAATGAATTAACAAATAACATTGTACGTTGTGTAAACATAGTTTTGACTTTAAGGAAATGAATAATACTTTAAACAGACGATGACTTCTACAGTTCGTCTCAAGGTTGTCTTCTCTGATTTCTTAGACATACATATTTTAACACTACATGGTCTGATATCTTAACCTTCTGTTGTCCTTTATTAAGCATTACATACGTATGTTAGTCCAAATGATGGAACTAAAATTGCTGACAAATTGAAATTCCAAATGTCGGCAGTCTCATATAGGATATAGAATTAAGTGTTCATGACAACTTTATGCTAATGGTCATATGTTAATGGGGTGAATTTTTTCCCATAATTTTAACACATGTCGAGCAAAGTTAACTTCTGTTCTTCCAAATATATCAATGTTGAGATAAAAAAAAGAAATCATATAACCATAAATACAAAAAAGCCAAACAAAATCTTTAAAGCTTGATAATTGAAACAGCGATAAAACTAAATACGGTTATAAAACACGCTTGATGATGTTTGTACTAAATCAGGAGTTCGTAAAGTTGACAATTATAGTTTTTTGTTGACCTAGAAACATTAAAATCTCATGAAATTATTACCTAATAAGGATTTTTACTCTTCAGTATGGTTTTCTACAGACAGCCAGGAACTCACAAAAACGTGTTTATTACCCCTTATCTTAACTATATAACTAACATTTCCTGAAAATTGTAGATTTAAATATTTTTATTAACTAACTATCGAATTTCAATAAAAGATACATGTCCAAACTGATGTAAATTTCCCGCATTCAAACATTTACCATCGATAAAATACGTAACGTGACAAGGATTGATATAAACCAATGGTTTCTGCTAAGGAAAACTTTGTGTAATAGAATTAAGCGCTCTAGTAAATCAAATTATCATGTTCTTTGTGGAATTAATCTCTCTTTCAAGTTATCGTTGAGGAGAAATGATAGCGTTTTAAGTCTGTAAGTGTCGGAGTACACAACAATGATCAGAATATAATGTAATCAGTGATCTCTCGGACTTTACCGTGTCTGTTACCTCAGTGACGGCATTGAACAGTGAAAGAACAGTTGTTGTATCAGATACAACACGATCCGGAATATTGTATCCGACATTGTTTACACTAATACAATCTCATAGTGATATTACTTCCTTCTTAATCCGTCAGAAATTTAATTATTGAAGGGCGACTGGTCAATGCAATTAAAACAATATTTTGTCCAATATAATTATATCTACACAATCTAGTAAGACTCTTGATTCATGTCTTCAATGTTAGACATGCAAAGGGCACAAATGTCACTGAACCTTCAAAATGAACAGTGGTAACATTCTGTTAACACTTAAATAAATTAAATAAATCAGAAAGCCAAGAATAATGAAAGATACTTAATAACAGGTACTACAGCTTAATTTGTAAATTAATTAGAATTTTAGGTACTTTGTCATTGTTAAGTTTCTGTTTTATGATTATTATCCCCGCACTTTCGAAGAAAGTTCGGGGATAATGTAATACCCTCCGTCTGTCCGTCCGTCCGTCCGTCCGTCCGTCACACTTTTCTTGTGACTCAAACTCCTCCTACATTTTTGGATTTAGGGATTTAATTTTGTTGTAGAATTGTTGCATATAGTGTGCAGATGCGCAATAAGCTTTCGGATTTTCGATATTGGTCTTGGTGCAAACAAGAGGCCCCATGATGTCAATTTTTACACATGTGGCATGTGACACAAACTCCTCCTACATTTATGGATTTAGGGATTTAATTTTGTTATAGAATTGTTGCATATAGTCTGTAGATGCGCAATAAGCTTTCGGATTTTTTATATTGGTCTTGGTGCAAACAAGAGGCTCCATGATGTCAATTTAAACAAAGACCAAAAGATGTGGATTAGACACATGTGGCATGTGACGCAAACTCCTCCTACATTTTTGGATTTAGGGATCAAATCTTTATGCAGAATTGTTGCATATAGTCTATAGATTTGCAATAAGCTTTTGGAATTTTGGTTCCGGTTCCAACTTTGGTAAATTTCCTGAAAATGTCAAAGACACATATTTTTTTTT
>MJUU01055549.1:304807-365783 GCA_002080025.1 Modiolus philippinarum | reverse complement strand
TAAATTTCCTGAAAGTCTCAAAGACCACTTATTTTTTGGAATTCTACCTAGCAACCATACTTAAATTGTTTATTTAGTTTAGGAAAAAACATTTTCATCAACTGGATTTCAAAAATATTTATTCCAATTTTGGTTTATTTCCTGAAAGTCTCAAAGACCACTTATTTTTTGGAATTCTACTTAGCAACCATATATCCTAGAATTCTTTTAGTAACAATAATGACTATCAATAGGTAGATTTCAAAGATAATGAAAAAAATTATGCCAAGGGTGTATAACAATTGTTTTCTGTGTCAAACAGGGAGTGCGGGGATAGCTGTCGTTTCCGACAACATCTAGTTATGTTTTGTTACCATGTTCGTTTGTCAGCATTGATGCGTTTAGGCAGCAACCATTTGATTTTCTGGGGAGGGCTATGGATTTTTTTGAAATAAAAAGTTTGCTTCTTGAAAGTGGGGAAAAAATAATTTGTTCTAGGGCAAGTAAGAAAAAAAAAGGATGATTTAAAAATAGGACGAAAAAAACAGATTGTTGTGAAGGATCAAAAGTAAAAAAAAAAAGACTGCTGAAGAATAGTGACTGCAGGTGTATGGAGTGGACAGAAGAAGACAACCAAATATCCAAAGACATCTTCCACTGAGACAATGTTATATAATAGGACGTGTCCATTACCAATCCAAACACACTCAAAACAGTTCACCCAGTTTTCATTCATATAATAAATTAATCAATTATGTTATTTATGTATCTATAATTTTTAGATATGTGTAAATATTGAAAGGAAAATGAATTATTAATTTTATATAATCTTTAACATATTAGTATAAAATTATAACATAGATTTATATCCTTCGGAGTTTCGGTTTAGGCTACTACAATTTTTGGGTAAATATACCGTTTGTATATTTTTTTTGAAAAACAGATAAGTACACATGGTAACCAAGGCTAATCCATCATCAGGTACCCCAAGCCTGTATGGAGATAGTAATTATTGATCACTGAAATCAGTTGCCGCTAAGTATGTATAATGACAGGGGCACGACACTGGTAGTTTCTCTCTAATAAGGATATGTATTTTTTTCCGTCAGTGTTTTGCCACTTATTCATGTTTTATTCTTCTGTGTCTTATGGTTTATTTCAATAAAGTAGACGTTAAGTGATCTTTTATGTTCTTGTGTTTTTGATATGCAATAATAGGCGGCCTATGAAAAATGCTGTTTGCTTCCTCATCATCTTGTACGAATTTCCAATGTTTATTCAAAGCCCTTCTAACATGTCTAAGTTGTTGAAGAGCCGGGTTATATTTTGCTGTGAATACTAATGGTATGTTTTTTCGCACATTTCTTTGTGAATTGTATTGTAATGTCCTTTCTCTTGGTGAGCTGTGTCAAGTCTGCTTGGATTAGTAGTGGACACGTTTTATTTTTTTGTAGAAAATCTTAGAAAAACAAGCAAAAGCAAAAACAGTTAAATTGATTTAAACAATTTGATGCACTTTGTACAAAAGAGGACACCAGATGCTCAATTTTCAATTCCACCTGTTAAGATACATGATCTACTCACAAGTCTTAATAAACATGATGTAAATAAATCTGCAGGAACAGACAATATAGGTCCAAGGATACTCAAACTATGTTTCCCTATTATTGTATCATCATTAACATATATTTTTAATAGAATAATAGATATTGGTATATTTCCTGATATGCTAAAAAATGCAAAGGTTTCACCTGTTTTCAAAGATGGTGACAGAGGTCTACCTACAAATTACCGACCAATATCTGTTTTACCTACCATTTCCAAGCTTATTGAACGTCATGTTCAAAAACATTTTTATATGCATCTATCCAAATTTAAACTGTTACATCCAGCACAGTCTGGATTTAGACCTAGGAACAGCGCTTGTAAATATTATTGACAAGTTTTTAGAGGAAATGAATAATGGTAATTTAAATATAGCCATCTTTTTAGATCTAAGGAAAGCTTTTGATGTTGTAGATCATGATATTCTGTGTAAAAAATTAGCAAAATTAGCAATATATGGCTGTAATGATAAATCAGTAACATTTTTTAAGTCTTATTTATGTGATAGAACCCAGCAAGTTCAAATTGGAAATATTAAATCTGAAAAATTATCTGTTGAAAAGGGTCAATACTAGGACCTCTTTTATTTATTTTGTATATAAATGACTTGCCATTACATATAAAAAACTGTAAAACTGATTTATATGCTGATGACGCTACTATACATGCAGCTGGCAGAGACATTATTGAATTACAATGTAAGATTCAACAAGATCTGAATGAAATAGAAAAATGGTGTGAGAGCAATAATATGTTTGTAAATACTAATAAAACAAAATGTATGGTAATAGGAACAAGACAAAAAATTTCTTCACAATCTGTTGAACCGTCATTTACCATAAACACACAGACTTTGCAAATTTCTGACTGTGAGAAATGTTTGGGAGTAAAACTTGATTCGCATCTGAGCTGGTTACATCAGGTAGACCAGGTATGTTCCAAAATTGCTAGTCGTATCTATCTTCTCTCAAAAATTAAAAAATATTTGAATCAAGAATCAAGAAAACTTTTTTACTCTGGTTACATTCTTTCATTAATTGATTATTGCAAAATAATTTGGGGGAGCTGCAGCAGTGAATATTTTAATCGTATTGTTAAATTACAAAAAGGGGCTGCAAGACTTATTCTAGATAAAGATTTTTTAGCTCCTTCTGCTCCACTGTTTAACACACTTGGTTGGATGACAGTTGATAACAGGATTATATATCACAGATGCGTTTTGATTTTTAAATGTTTAAATGATGATGCACCTTCTTATTTAATCGACAAGATTAGGTACATCTCTCAGATTAATCCATATCAATTAAGAAATGTTATTGGTGGTGATTTATGTGTACCAAAAACTAAAACAGAACTTTTTAAAAAATCATTTAGTTTTTCTGGACCTTCTACATGGAACACTCTACCAGGCTCAGTGCGAAATTCTAAGAATATTGTGGTTTTTAAAAATAAGCTAAAATGCTATTTGCTCAACAAACAAATTGTACCAGCTGAATAAATTTGTATTTTTATAACATTTTGTATCTGATATCACAATGTACTCTTTGATTGTAGTATGCATTATCTTGTGTGTATTCAATATTGTTATTGAGGGCCTCAGGGAAGATTAGTTTGTACTAACTGTGTAACCCTCTTTAAATAAAGCTTTTATTATTATTATTATTATTATTATTATTATTTGAATAATATTATTAAGTTGTTTAAATACTGTTTTAAGTGTTTTAAGGAGTCAACAAAATATCAATTAAATACATATGTAATATCAAAATAAAATTATGTAATGACTAAATGATAAAATAAAAGGAGATAAGGAGAATAATATGAATATTTATGCAACTGTAAATTAATATCTATAGATTTTGCAAATTAGACCTTAGTGAGCTGTGTCAAGTCTGCTTGGATTGGTCATGTTGGTAGTGGACACGTTTTATTTGAATAATTAGCAGCAACTGATTTCAGTAATCAATAATTACTATCTCCATACAGGCTTGGGGTACCTGATGATGGATTAGCCTTGGTTACCATGTGTACTTATCTGTTTTTCAAAAAAAATATACAAACGGTATATTTACCCTAAAATTGTAGTAGCCTAAACCGAAACACCGGAGGACATAAATATATGTTATAAGTTTATACTAATATGTTTAAGATTATATAAAATTAATAATTCATTTTCCTTTCAATATTTACACATATTTCAAAAATTATAGATACATAAATAACATAATTGATTAATTTATTATATGAATGACAACTGGGTGAACTGTTTTGAGTGTGTTTGGATTGGTAATGGACACGTCCTATTATATAACAATGTAGATGCGGTGCAGCAGTGAGGTGGAAAATAAAGATTGTTTTCAATATATGCTGAAAAAAATAATGTGTTTATGATTGGCCATGTAAAAAAAAAACAAGTTTTTTGTTCTAGGTGAAAAAAAAATTGATTTGGGGTAAAAATCCATAGCCCCCCCAGAAAATCAAATGGTTGCTGCCTTATTTGTGTAATGGCGAACTTGGGAGTAAATTCGTTGTCGCCGTCTGTTGGAGTTTTCGCCATAAACACAATAATCACAGAAATATAGTCCAACGTGTTAACATGGTTTTATAAAGTTCACCAAGGTCTCTTTTGTTTTATATAATGTACTTTTTATCCATGGCAACCTGAACAATCCTTTATTTGCATGTTATGTAGCTATAACTTTTTTATGCTATCCAAACATAAACCTCATTATACAAGTGTACAGTAAGTAGCCCTTAATTGTCTATAGGGAAAAAAGACATAAATATGATGAGTCAGAAGGTTTGGACTTTTTATGTGACTAGCATCAAAGACTTCTTTGAAAAAAGTCGTTAGGTGATAAAATATAATGACATTTTTAAAGACATGGAAATTACAGGATAGCACGGGTGCATTCATGGCATAAAATGTAATGAAATGGTTTTCAACACTTTCCATATTTAAACAATACCGATGTCTTAAAATGTATTTTGTGAAAGTTAAGTATTGTACGGCGATATATCTATCATTATAAACAGGTAATAATTCCAAAGTTTTGCCTTAATTAAACAGTACAAAATCGTGATTAGTAGTAGGCGTTACATAGAAGAAAATAGAGATACTTAATGTTTTCCAGAGATAATAGGTAATCCAAAGTTCAAACTGATTTCACATAACTTAATCTGTGAAGAGTAACATCACGTGTAATTAAAGCTGGGTAATGTGACTCTACCAAGTTCTCAGACTTCGGCTCTTGACAACTCTGTTCGGTAATTTTGTTCTTACCCCAATTTTCTTTGCAGTTAATTCAAGATTTAGTATGCGATAAAAACGTTTAAATCGGCCAAAGTTTCATTAGGGATAAGCTCACTTTGTTTGAGTTAGCTCAATATTCACTAGGGGTCAGGTGATTTTGAGGTTAACTCAAGATTCACTGAGCAGGGATAAGGTGACTGTCTGAATTAAGCCAAATATACAGAAGGCAATAGGTGACTGTCAGAGTTTAGCTCAAGATTCAGAAAGGAATAAGGTGACTGTCTTAGTTTAGCCGCCCAAGATTCAGAACGGATCAGGTGACTGTCTGAGTTGATCCAAAGAGTTAAGCCCAACTTCAGTTGGGATAAGTTGATTGTCTGAGGTCAGCTACAGATTCAGCGGGGAAAATGCCACTGATTGTTTTATGTTAACTTAAATTCTGAAAATATTGCGAGACTCTTTTGTAAGCAAAAGGTTAAGTTGAGAAGCAAATCTATCTTTTGTGCAAGAGGTTCAGTATAAGGACCAACCTGATGTTCTGAAGGGATTATGTGATTTTTGTGTGATGTTCACCTAAGGCTTAGTAGGGATTATCTTACTCTTTCTTAGGATAGGCTGAAATACAGTGTGTGAGCGTCTCACTCTCCAGGTCAGACTGAGGTTAAACTCCAGTTCGGAAGATATTAAGAGACGTAGATGTAAGAAGAATTTATATTTGGTTTATGTTAATCACTTCAATGTTACAAACAAAATGTTCATTAGAGATTATATCACTCTGTGATTACATCTAAATTTAGAAAAAATTATAACTGATTCTTCATTCGATAAGCCAAAGTTTCAGTTAGGAATAATGTGGTTCTGCATATATGTACCACTATTTATCACACTCCTTTCGCTTTTTTTCTGCCTGGTCTGTGCAAAAACAATTGATTCACTGCAGCTTCAATTAAAATGTCAAAAAGTTCCATGCCCTCCCTTAACATAATGATATTCGAAATCGATTACTTTTCAACGCTTTTGCTGCAACTTTATAACTTTACACAAAAAAATAATAAGAGTACTTAAAATACTGAACGTTCTTTTATAATCATTAGGTTTATTCTGCATAAATACTTGTATGTAATTAATTAATGAAGGGAAGACAACAGGAAACACTTACAATGGCCGAACATAAAAGCGATATTTTCAGCTACAAAAACTGTTAACAATCAGTTAAACACTGAAAGCAGCTATCATCAATTACAGATCATTCCCTCTACAGCTAAAGTTTGTTTTTCGTCTACCGGAGTCGAATTTACTTCCATCTATGACATTTTCAATACTGCAGGTTTCTGATATGAGGCAGGAGATGCTTACTCTACCGGTGCACTTGATCACACCCATCGTTTTTATTGGGCCCATTTTGTTCATATGTGTGTATCTTTTTTTTTTCTGTCCCGTGCTTTGGTCGTGTCCTTGTTTCTTGGTGTTTCCGATGTTATAGTTGTCCCTGGATTGTTCGTTTTTACTGACGGTTCCGTTCTCACTAAATTTACACGTACAAGTGCATATCCGTCTATGACATTTTCACTGTCAATGCTAAATATCCTTTCGGAATCATTCATTCAAATATGAAAGAAAACCAGTTTTGTTTTTATACAGTCCTTATATAAATGCAAATAATAGAATTACCTACTGTTCAAAATCAGAGTCAACTATTTCTCAGACTTATTATAGAGCTGAACATAAATTACCTGTAACAACTTCAACTTTTGTGATAAAGGGGGATATTTTGATACGATATACTCCTTGAACAAATTGACGAATAACTAAATGCCGAAGTTTTGTTGTGTTATTTTATATTTGTTTTTTATTTTGTTTAAAGACAAATATTCCCCCCAACACTTTGGTAACTTGTAATTTGTATGCTGGTTTACAGTTGGTATTTTCAATTTCTAATTTGTTCTTCAGGCCACTAACCAATTGGAAAATTTATTATTATTTATCGTAAAAATTTGTTTAGGCGTCCTTTAAATGTGTTATGTCAGTAACGCTCCTTCCAGATGTAAATTCATTTTCTTAAAGACTTCATTGGAAGAAAAACTTAAAATTCGAAATCTAATACATGAATCACAATTGCGTAAAATTAGAAATCAATTTTATATAATTCAATGTACCTACACACAACACTTCTTTTATACATTGGTAAGCACTAAATCGGTCCTAAATAGTAACAAACCAATATCCTACAAATATGCTCCAAAAAGTAACTTTAAACAAATGTTTCCTATTCATTCAATCATTGGAAATAACGAATATATATATTCTGGTCATAATAAGGAAATGATGCCAACTTTCAAAATTTAAGATATGAAAATATATTGAAGTTTTGGTATTTTTGCAAACTGTTTTATGCAACCTTTTTTTCCAACGGCGTATTGAAAATAGAGTTCAAGATACTATGAAATGTCAGGCCATGTCAACATAGAGTTGAAGATACTCTGAAATGTCAGACCATGTCAACACATTATACAATGGCATCCTATAAAAAATCATTTTATAGGTAGAGGCTATTGTACAAAAGTGATCGCCATGGTAGCAAACTTTAAGGCTGTGTATTCACCCAATGATATATATAGTCTCTAACATTGTTTCCAGTTTATTACGTATATTTCTCACATCGAGATAGTTAAATTTTCACATTTTAAAGTTCGAGGTTTATCCGAGAACTTTAAAATATGAAAATTTAACTATCGAGATGTGAGAAATTATCGTAATAAACCGGAAAACAATGTTAGAGATTTTTTCTCTAATTCCTACTCAATTTATTTGACGTATGGCGATCTCCGTAGTCTCAAGTCTCAAGTATGCCGCCATTTTGTTGCTATCATCGTTGCTATGTGTATCATTGCGCCTTTCATTGACAGGGGTGTTCAGTGTAATATTTTTGATAAAAAATATCATATTATCAATATATTGAGTTATCTTAGTCATAAAATGTAAAAATCAATTCGCTAGACAATGATACAGGTGTTAATTTCATCAACATCCGGTTGCACTATTTCTTGAAACTGACACGAGACAACCAATCAGCAAGTGAGATCAATGTCTAAACATGTTGATTATTAAGTTCATCTAACATCATTTGGGAAGTATTTTATTTTGAACAAGAATTAGAGAAAATATAAATAACATTAAGCTAGGAGTGTGACAGATTGTTAACTCCAGAGAACACTGTCAATGTTTTTCGAGGGGTTGGTTGGATATTTAATACACATCCATGTTCGGAGATTGTCCGATGTTTCTGTGCAAAAACAACTGATAGCTGACTTAGGGTTATAAGTAGATATCTGAATTAAGTAAGCAAGTTGAAGTAGTAATACAAGTAGCAAGAAACAGTATTAGTGCAATTTCTATGGTGTAGATTTAAAATTGTACCTTGGGTATCAATTTTCTCAAGTCATTATCTTAAAGGTTTTTAATTATTCATGAATGCATTCCTTTTCTCAATTATGTTATATACAGATAGTGAACTGCAAACACTCTCTTCAGAGTAGAGTTCGTATCGTTGCTGTGGGATTTAGCAGTAAATCTGTTGCTCTTTATTTATTCATGCGAGATTTTTAAATCCATGTAACATTTTCACACGTTCCTGTACTGATAAGGTATTTTCTCAAAACTTGATCATCTTGGTCTCTAACTGACAATTTTCACAATTATATGCTACAATTTAAATTGCACCAGAGACTAAGAATGATATTTATTCAAATGCATTTGTATAACACAAATATCCCATGAGATATCTAGGACTACAACATAGAAATGATTTAAAATATCAGGAGAGAGTTAAGTGTTTCTGTAACTATTGCAGAGATTATTTTTAACTTGATAATGGTAAAAACAAAATTATTGAACAGAATTGTCAAAAGAAGAAACCAAAAGGACAAAAATAGTAATGGTGTATTACATGATACCCGCCACGTTGCACAAAATTTCAAAGTTTCAAGTGACATAACTCGATAACCACGTGGACATCTGAACCCAAAATCAGATATCTCTGTGTTTTATTATAAACAAACAACATACCAAGTTGGAGACAGTATGTTATTTAATTCACAAATTATCATTTGGAAACTCTAAAATTCACAAAATGTCAAAGTTTCAAGACGCATAACTCCAGAGCCCCTTACACATCTGAATCAAAATCAAAATGAGTTTGTGGTAATTTTGCAAATTAAGTTTGAAGATTGTAAGCTATTTCTTTTCAAAAGTTATCAATCGGAAACCATAAAATTCACAAAATTTCTAAGTTTCAAGGGCAATAACTCCGGAACCCATTGGGCCTTTGAACCCAAATTCTAACTTGGCCTGCGTTTTGTTACAAACAATTATCGTACAAAGTTTGATGACCTTATGTCATTTCAATCAAAAGTTATCAGACGGAAAATTCACGAAATTTTCAAGGTTTCAAGGGGCACAACTCCAGAACCCTTTTGGTCTCTAAACCCAAAATCAAATATGGCCCGAGTTTTTATATTTGTTTTATATAAACAAATAACATAGCAAGTTTGAAGACCTTATGTTGTTTCTTTCACAAGTTATCAGTTGGAAACCGTAAAATTAACGAAATTTTTAAGTTTCAAGGGGCATAACTCAAGAACCCCTTAAAACCCTGAACCCAAAATCGAACTTGGCCCGAGTTTTCTGTTAAACAACGTACTTACCAAATTTGAAGACCTTACTTTATTTTGTTTACAAGTTATTAGTCGGAAACCTTCGGAACGGACAGACTGACGGACGGACGGACGGACACACGACTGAGGGTATCAGATTATACCTCGCTACTACGTGTGGCTGGGTAAAAAAAGGAAAAGTAGGCACTAAACCGCTATTGTCAATGTATCAACAATAAAATCTTGCAGCTTTGCTTGTTATGAAATCAATTTTTAGCAAAACATACTACTCAACAAAAGAAACGATACACAGATTCTATCAAAAATATATTTCACCTTCGAACAGAAATCCATGACCCATACACAAAATGTATTGCACTGAAAAATTAACATTGTGTCAAAACATGTCTCTTACAATTTCTTAACCATCTCTGATAACGGTCAAGGTCACTATCGGGAATTTCTGTTTACATGCGTGAATATAAAGTACGTCCACATTTTCTTTTTACCAAACCATCACATTTTCGAACCTTTTGACTTTAAACCTCTGTATGTATGTCAACCATGAATCCCAAGGCCAATTTTCCGGTCTTATAAGTGTAAAACGCGTCTTACGCGATCTTCACGTTGCGACATCTGACTGGACCTACTGCAACGTGATATATCGTTTGATGAACATGTTTGCCTTTAATTAATCAATAGTCATTAGTATTTTACAAACCGATATGTAGTAAATAAACATGAGACCATAACACGTATGTTAACTCCAACTGCAATAAACTTCAATGAGCTGTATGGCCATTTCGGAAATTAATTTTCAGCAGCACTAGAACCCAAAACAAAGAAAATCCACAATATCAAAACATGTTTAAAAATGCATAAAACGAAACAAAATCTGAATAATCATTAATATCAAATAGAGCTAAGGACAAAACTACGGAGGAGGGAGCTAAACCTTAGGTTTTAGAACTTAAATAACTTTATATTATAGTTATAAACTAAATGTACACATGAGATATTATCTCAACTAGAAGTAATACCATATCTTAGAAAAATAAAGAGCATACATCTCAAACACGAGGGATTGTTTTACCAACTCCACGACGCATTAAAAGACAAACTCCTGTTCTTCTTTTCACATAATAATGAATTGCGAGGGCAAAAATCAAGATGGACGGTATGATCGCGCTAAGTCATTATCATTGTCCACGTGGATTTTGGAATGAATGGGGCATCGAAATGAAAGAACGTTTTCCACTTTTTAAGAAGGCAAATTGTTAACCTGGAAGTGTCCAAATTATTGACATCAAACAATTTAAACCATACATCTAACTCAATCATCGGGCGAAAAAATACTTTTCCGGATTTTTATCGTATTCGTTTCAGAATTGATTTAGAAATGGAAAAAAGAAATGCATTTTGGCGTTGAATATATAAATACGCTAAAATAAAACCTTAAAATTGAGAAATAAAAAAATATTTACAAACTTAAATGTGCATTTTTTCTTTTGTTGAGTAGAATACAATTTGCAGATGTGATATTATATGAAAGTTTAAATCATGCTTTTTGGAATTTTTACTTGCAATATTTTCTATGTTATGCCACGATTCTGAGTGCCGACAGGCTTATACTTCCGGAAGGCGTAAATCGGAGTCGGTATGCATTATACGGTTGATATAATCTGCTACATGCATTTAACTTTTGAATTAACTCTTTATCCAATCTTAAGATTATCAGTGCAATTAAAATGGTTACATAAGTAAATAAATATAGTATATCCTTCCGTATCAAGTGGATTGATGATATTAAAAGTTTAAGTAATCTTTCAAGCCCAGGATACAGTTCTGTGAATGTGATGAATATCTTTAATGGAAGCCAGCGAAGACCACGTAGTCATGGACATAGGCATTATACCGCCACACATCTACACGACATTTCAATTAATGGTCTCCTTCCGTTTATGAAAATGCCACTAGATATTCATCACATTCGTACAAAATTGTATTCCTTGCCACTTTCGAAACTTCATTCGTTTTACAAAGTATGTTTAGAGTCAAATGTGACTCACTGGCATTCTCTGGAATATAAATTAACAGCTATCGTTATGGACATCGCCAATCACAGACTGTTCAAACATGTTACAACTTCTGCAAATAAACCTGAAAACCTATCATTTCTTAAAATTCAGTTTGCTAACAAAGGCCTAGATGCCATTAATCTCTCCAACATTCTGCACAACAAAACAGTAAAATCTAACATTCCTCCTTACTTCAAAGACCAATCTGTTCCACTTATCTCTTATTCCTACACTTAATCTATTGCAACCACTATTTTCAATCACAAACGGGTATTGCGTGATTTCCAGATTGATGACTTTAAAGCCAAACCGCCTGATTGCACCTGCTCCTCTTCCCCATTCAACTAACGTCCTGCTGGACACGTGATAACGGGTGACCTAGATATCGTTGAAAACCAAAAATTACGAGATATTTTTCCAAAATTCCGTGAACCCCAGCACATCAACTGGAAGTATAACTTCAAAATTATGATGGATGCAGTTGAATACTATGCCAGAATGTGGGCGAAGAAAGAAAAAGAAGATGTGGAAACATTGTCAGACTGGATCAGGTCGATTAAGTCATTAATCATGAATCGTATCCGGCGCTTGAAAACATCTATGAAAACTAGAACGCCCAGCATATTTGTTGACCCTCTTGTTGCCAAAACATTGACAAACCTCCAGGAAAAATACGTCATAGAACCTGCAGACAAAGCTTCAAACAATATTGTGTTTGTATGCAAGATACACTATTTAGACTGTCTTGTTAAGGAGATGAGTATTGACACTTCATCTGGCAATCCTACTTATTCCCCAACTACATTATCAAGGGACCAGATAATCATAAATCACACTTCTGTGTTAGCATCATTCGGTATCAGAGTTGATGAAAATAACAGTTATCTCCCTTATATTTACTGGGTGCCTATGCTTCACAAGAATCCCTACAAACAGGGATTCAGAGAGCACCACTAAGCCCCTATCAACTCCTTACCATTTTACTGACTGCAGTTAGAGATGGTCTAAAAAGCTACTGCGAAAAAGCCTATTCCACGAGCGGCGTGAATCAGATGTGGATTCTTGAAAATTCCAAAGATCTCCTTGAACAGCTCTCCTCAAACAGTCTCGCATACTGCAATAGCATTCAAACTTTTGATTTTTCTACCCTTTATACAACTCTTCCCCATAATAAACTTAAAACAGTAATTTCCGATCTGATACATCCATGTTTCTGTACCAAAAATGGAGAACGCAGGTATTCCTATCTGGTAATAGGAAAAGATAAAACATATTTTGTAAAGAACCACACTGAGTCAAACAAGAAATACAGTGAAAATGACGTGATTAAGATGCTTGAATTTTTGATCGACAACATTTTTGTTGAATGTGGAGGCCGTGTTTTTCAACAGACAATACGGATTCCTATGGGAACAAATTGTGCGCCACTTTCAGCTGACCTTTTCCTTTGTTTGTATGAAGCAAAAATTTTACAAGGGCTGATACAACAGAAACAAAAACAACTAGCCCAGACTTTTAATTTCAGCTTCAGAAATATAGACGATGTACTTTCTCTTAATAACCCAAGATTTAAAGAATATTTACATCGTATCTACCCCAATGAACTTGAAATTAAAGAGACATCCGATACACCCGATTCTGCTTCATACCTTGACCTTTTGTTATACATTGACGAACATGGACGTCTGAAATCTAGATTATTTGACAAACGTGATGATTTTGACTTTCCAATTGTGAACTTTCCCTTTCTCTGCAGCAATATACCTGCATCCCCAGCATATGGAGTATATATTTCACAATTAATTCGTTACTGTAGAGCGTGCAGTACATACCGTGACTTTGTGGAAAGAGCAAAAGCACTGTCACAAAAACTGCTGAGTCAGGGATATGTTCAGCCTTTGTTACTTTCGTCCCTTCAGAAATTTTATGGCCGTCACCACGACATCATAGATAGATATGAAATGTCAGTGTCACAAATAAAAACTGATATTTTCAGCTAGATTCGCGTCTTCCCTGATTTGACATTACCGGTTTTGACTTTACCCTGGATTGACCCACTGACAGTGTGACGGGTGCTGTGCATAGAGCAGGACATGCTTACCCTTCCGGGGCACCTGATGTCACTCTTATTTATTGAGACTTCACACTGTTAGTGCTTTGGTTTTTTGTGTTGTATATGTAATTTTCGTGTGTTTTGTGGACATTTGGTGTCTTTGGTCTTCCGTCTTTTGGTGTTCTTGCTTTTACCTTGTCTCTGGACTTTGATTTGTGTAATCTTGTGCTTTGTTCCTTCGGTATTCTACTGCCGTTGTTTTTTTCTTCCAGTTCGAGATAGTTCCAACTTGCGAGCTTTAGCGAGCATGTTAAAATCAGAAATTTAACTATCGAGAATGGAGAAATATCGTAATCCACGAGCAAACGGAAGGATATATTGTTTCTCAAATGACTTTTACTGTGTTTCAGGTGCACTTTCAATGGCTCAGCACGGTTGTCAACGTTTGCCGAGCTGTCTTAAAGCCTACTCACGATGACGTCACAATAGACTTGATGAATGACACAAAACGCTCTGGGAAACATCACGCAGAAATTTAACCAACGTAAAAATAATACGCATTTTAACCAACTGTGTTAACACGCTAAGGATTGGAGAAATTAGAATTCCTGTATGATAATGAAGCGATTAAAGTGGTACTACAAAAACGGCATAAGGATCGATTAAGATAAACAAAAAGAACTATTTCGAGGACTAAAGACCAGATGTTGCATATCAATGTTTTGTTTACAAATAAAAGTTCGAAGGTCAGCAAATATTGTGTTTCATTAATCATGATAATATTACGTCACTACTATGCACGACAATCTAAGAAATTCACTGATCTGAATATAGCTAGGTTATCATTAATTTATTGTTCGCGTCATACAAGTAGTATGAAACTTACTAGTGGCGACTACAGGACTCTAGCACTATACGACGCTTTGAATGAGTATATAAATTTAATAATATAAAATTATGTGAACCGAATCAGATATTGTATAACCCTACGGATGAAACAATTTCCATCGGTTAATATAGACTCTTAATGGGGCTGAATGCAACAGAACTGAGATAAATGCATTAATAAAAATAACCAAACCGAAAAGTATCATATTATTTCATTAAAATCATGGTCTTTATTTTTACCTTGTGGTTGTTAAATTGCCCCTGCACGTTTACACTTGCAGTGCACTTGCGGTCATCAACGTAACAATCAGCAGTTGCACCAGCCCATTCAGCACTTTGATTGAAGGAGTCATACCCTTTTGAACTCTGAAGCCAGCGTAACCTCATCAATATTTATAATTATGGGATAAAAGTCTATCATAGGATGATGAAAAAAGGGTTGTTACTTTGATTTCAAACCATTTTTCAACTAGCTGGCATCAAGAATTAAGTTTATATAAAAGGACCCTATCGAATCAAACATTTTTCATGAGAGCTGCTCTTAATATTGAAACTAGGGATTGCATCATTGTCCCCGAAGAGTTGATTAACAAGAGCATTTTTAGAAATAGCAAGCCAATTTACAGTTTAATCAAACATTCTTCGACAAATACAATGCAATTTGTTAACTTTATAATTCGACTTAGTCCGGAGTTCGCCTATTCTCAGAAACAAAGGGAATTGTATTCTTAGTAAATTCGTAAAGAACTACACCATACTCTACAATAAAATTGCTTCGTTCTGAGGGCTATCTCCTTTACATTCTATTTTTCTGACATCGACAGATGTCAATTTACATTCCATTTCTTATAAGTGTATGCTTACCAAGAAACTGAACTGAACAAACCCTCTAAACTGAAGTAGTTCTTCATTTCATACTTATAATCTGATATTTCACACTATTAACTCATTTACATACTTAATATAACCTGATAAACACAAGTATGAACACTTAAATTCATAACGTAAATCTTAATTTTTCTGAGTTTTTGTAAGATCTAACATACTTCTTTCTTTGATGAATAATATTTGATTTTACTTATATTTTTTATCGAATATTTTGTGTAAGACATATTCCCCTCTGCATTTAAAAAATGAATGCATTATTTTGAAAGTGTTGACAGAAGCACATTTTCATGTTGAAAAAGTGCGCCCATCTGGATATATATATTGCCCACATCTCTCGATTTTACTTGCAAACAACTCGATGAGTGCCCTGTGATCGTTTATATGTTGTATTGTCTATTGGTCCCTTTGTCGGGCATCGGATTGCAGTGTTTGCAAGAGTACTTTGCCCGATATGTTATGCTTCATGACATCCCCGCATCCATGACAAAAATGATGTAAAACAGGGGGATGGATTGTTGTTAAACATTCAGCAAGTGGATTCCGCTTAAACCGGTACTGCGGGCCGTCTTGAACTTACTATAAGGTAGGAGTGTTTGCTCTTTATCGAAGACCTCATTATTATAAGTATTATCAATTTTTCTGCGAACTATAAACACAACGGATGCGGAACTTCGTGGGTACAATATTTAGATGTTGTTCCGTTTTTTACCTGTCATTTTTCAGTTCTTTTTTTTCATGCTGTACCCATAAACAGGTTTCATTACGAAATCATAAATTTTATTACTTTTTAATGCGCATAAGCTGAAATGGGTGCAATCGGTTTGCATCAGTCGACAAGCATTGTGGACAAGGAAAGAAAGAAAACTGACCAATTATAACATGGTGTTGCAATTAATGATGTATTGTTGATCACTTAGTTGAATCATAATGCCATCAGGGAGTTGATTAATAGAATTTTCTCCGTAACATCATAACTTTATTTCCTTTTATATTTTCTTTTCTTGGATTTTTTGTATTTCGATATTTTCCCATTTTTGAGTAGTAATATACCCAAATGTCCGGCATATGGAGTCTTTATATTGCCATGCATTCTAGGTATACGATTTTGGCTTTTGCTTCGGTAATCATTTGGAAATATATTTCTTTAGTGATTTATACATAATTTTTACGCAGATCCGAAGATATAGTGTGGTACAAGAAATGATACTTATAATCATCATGTAAAACTGTATAAATATCTCGTCAACAGATTACCAAAGCAAATAGAAAGAAATGGGTGATTTTAAAATAAAAAGTGCAAAAAATAATTCAGATGAAACACAAATGAAAACAACATAAAATAGTACAAAAAAATTAACAAGAATCCCGTACAACTATAGTACTAGTAGTGTAAATTCCCAAAGAGTCTGGAGGTATCACCAGAAGCTCAAAAAGGGTAATCATGATGTACTCAATTCATAGCTCCCGTCACACTACCGATAAAAATCCGGTTTTTTGACAGTCGGTGTTTTTCAATACGGTAAATACGGTAATAACCTCTAGGTCTAAATAAAAAATGTCTATTTCTATTTTTATGATATTGCTTGGAACATTGTAACGATCTGTCAAATCACTGTGACCGTTTACATCTGTAGTGATAATTCAGCACAGGCTGGACATAATCTTGGTGTATACAACAAACTACAAACAAGACAACGAGCATTGAAATGTAGACGCTACATGCCGAAGGTGGGAATATTACAACATTGGAAAGTCAAAAACAAAATGTTTGTCGTATGATTTTATTTTAAAGACTTCCCGGGTTATCAGTATAGAGGCATCAGTTCATTTATGATAATGATGTATCAGTGGTCTTTTTAATGGTAAAACAGATGAAGGTACTCAATGAGGATTATTCAATGACGGAACATTATCTATAAAATGTGGTTGAACCTTGGTGGACCGTCGTTCAACCTTACTGGACCGTGGCGTAAACGTATACAATCCTAGTCATGAATTTTATCGGTAATGAAATCTATAAAAACCTTCGAAAAATTTGATCCCCGACAACCACAACAAAGCATGATAAAATATCCAAAAACATAGAAAAAATCTATGAGAAATCAAAAAATTTAACTTACCGTTGCAAAAAAATCTTCGAAACGTAGCACTTGTACTTCTTAAATCATGTACTTTGATATACATGTCTTTTACATTTAATCTATTTAATAAATAACTAAATACCGAAGTTACTAAGAGATTTTTTTACCACTACATTGTATATATTTTTTCTATTTCTGAGAAGCGTTTAATTCTATATATCATAAATAATCCGACATATTTCGATAAATCTTAGAATTATTGTTTTGATAAGACAAGAAGTGAAAATCGGAATGGCATCCAAAATCTAAATACAAATTAATCTTAAAAGAGAAACAAAGTTAAAAAAATATCCTTCTCACTTAAGTACTGACGTCACAGGATATATTGGTAATTTATTTAGTAATAAATAAATAAAAAGATAAATAAATAAAATAATAAAATAAATAAATTACGTTAATACTTATTTTTGAAGAAACCAATTGGAAATAAACCGGAAGGATTTCATTTGTTATCCGTGGTTGACGAGATCAAGTTTTTATTACGATGCAATATTTTTAAGGTAAAGAATTAATATGTTTTTTAAATTATATGAAATTTTTAATCACAATCTTAACTTGTTGATTTCTAACCTAAATATATTTTACCTTTTTACCTTTTACCTAAAGCTGTAGTAATCAAAGTTTCTGTTCACAGCTATATGTATAAAAGTTTTGTTGATCAAAAGAAAGTTTAAAACTTCAGTCACATGATCCTCATTAATACAAACTTATAAATACACTCAAGTAATCAATATGAAAAAGAAAGGAAATGGGGTAAATGTCAATGAGACAACATCCCATATCCAGGTTAAAACGACCCAAAACAAAACATCAAAGTTTGTTCAACGGATTAATAAGCTTGGAAGGACAATTTTTGAATTTATGCGCTTTGTAAATAATATTGCCATAGAAGTTTGGATGTGAAATGCCACGATATATAAGAGCCCTGCATGTAGAACCAAATTTTCTTAATAAGTCAATGTATCTATAATAAAATTTAGAGAATGTTTTTATCAATTTATGATATCTAAACCCTTGATGCAGAAGTTTTTACAGTGAGACAAAGATTTCGGTCGTTGAAGTCAGAAACATCACTGATCGCTTGAAATACTGAATATATAAAACAAACAGTCGACACGTAGTTCAATCTTAAATCTTAATCTGGATATAGTCGTGACAAAAAGAGAAACACTATATGAATCTAACACCGGTGAAAAGGTAAGATCAAGAAATCTCAGACACCCAAGGGTAAGATTTCAATATTTCTCTGACGAGGTTTGCCGAGTCAGAGAACCATTGAAATCTTACCCGAGGGTGTCTGAGATTTCTAAATCTTGCATTTTCAACGGTGTTTGATTTATTTTCTCACTTTTGTTATCACAAACTACGATTTATTCAGTGACGTCAGAATACGTTGCTTGGTAATTTCTGTCGTACCAGGGGGTACAAGACAAGGAAATCTCACACCGCTAAAAATAGGAATCTTGCATTTTCAACGGTGTTTGATTTATTTTCTCACTTTTGTTATCACAAACTACGATTTATTCAGTGACGTCAGAATACGTTGCTTGGTAATTTCTGTCTTGTACCAGGGGGGTACAAGACAAGGAAATCTCACACCGCTAAAATTAGGAACTGTTCTGTCTCAAAAGTGAGAAAATACAAATCATTTGTATGTATTGTATCTCTTTGTTTGTCTTAACTATGTTTCAGCTTGAAAAGTTTTAGTTTTACAAAATCTGTTTAGTTATTCTTGCAAGTTGTCCTGCAGATTAATACATTATCCAACGGAATTTCTTATGCTAATGAGACTTTGTCTTGTGCGTATTTATTCAACATCCTTTTATGCTTATTTAAGACTGGACTTTGTGTTGAACTCGCAAAAAAGATCCCACGTACGAAAGGTCAATGCTCTAATTGTGTATTTGATCTCGAGAGACTTTCTCTTAGGGACACACTATCATACTTTCAAGTTTTGACATTTATTTTTTTTTTATTTCCTGGTCACTTGTTCATTATGCCAACAGTTCACAAATTAGCTTCGTCAAGTTCATTGTAATTGACTTTTGCTAGTGCCGGAACCAAGTCCGGCTATCTCGAATTCCTATCGTTATTTATGTTTTGTCTCTTGTTTTCATTATTGTTTTTCTGGTTCAGTTTGCTTGTAAATTGTGGCATGTGATTGTAGTTCCTGGCATTGTAGGTGTTTGCTGTTATCCTGTTTTTGTAATTCGATGAGTGCTCTTTTGTTATCTTTGTGTTGTGATTGTATTCTATGTTTTTTTTAATCTGGTAACTGTTGACAGCGGTTGTACAAACACTATGCCAGCAAATTTTAAGTTTATTGACGATTGTAGCGTTCTTCTATATCACATTGTACTGAATTCTGTTCAAACCAGTGCCAGCAGCAACTTTGAACTTGGAAAGTTCATTGTTGAAGGCCTCGTGGTGACTTAAAGAGCGTTTTGCAATTAGTAAAATAAAATAAGTTTTGTTTATTGTCAGCAGATTGCAGATTTCAAATTAATTTAAAGAATATGCATGCAAAATTTATTACCCTTCTTTACGTCCCAATAATCTTAATAATCCGACTCACGGTACAGTTTGACTGATGCTGACCCTTCCTGAGCACCTGATGTCACACTTAGTTTCATGGAAGTTCACACTGTGAGTGCCTTGGTTTTGAATGCTGTTTTTTTCTGTGCATTGTAGCTGTCTAACGTCATTGTTTTCTGTGTTCTCGTTTTGGCCATGTCTTTGGACTTCGATTTTTTGTAAATACCACTCCTTTGTTCCTTCGGTATTCTATTGCAATTGTTTCTCGACAATGTACGATTGGAATAATAACTATATCGGGGAAATTCGTTGCCCTAAAGATTTAACTTTTGTCGTTTTTTCCCGTCTTTCCATCAGTCTGTTTGTCCTTCTGTCAACATTTTTTGTTCAAAGGTTGAAAACGAAAGATGTTGATCCGGGGTTGTATTACGTTACTTTTTTTTCTTTTGTCCAGAAACGACTCCCTGTTTGTCGATACTTTTGATTTAATAATAAATTTTCGTCAACACTTTCGTTTCTTGTATCAGTGAGAATAATTTGATATTTATTCTGAAATTTTGAACAATAATTTAATCGTGTAAGCCATAGACCCGAAATAATTTCCTAGATGAGTGTCTGAAAGTAGAGTAAAAAAAAACTAGCACCTGCTTTCACGAAATAACACTTTCCACATAATCCAATCGCGTGCTACGTTTTGCCACCCAAGTCTTAACTTTTTATGTGTAGATTTTCATTTCAGTAAAAGTAAAAGAAAGAATATTACTATAAAAATTTACAACTTTCGTGAAACACTGGTCAGGTCAAGGAACATTCAAAAACTGTTAATTAAAATATAGTTAGAAAAAATAAACATCAAGAATGTACAGAATTAGAATCTGAACGACATTTTTTACACCGGGAATATTTTTTTAGACCAGAAGGAAACGAAGTGGAATCTGTAATTGATTTGGGGTCAATAAGGCGACTACCTCGTTTTTCTTAATACTTAAAGTTTCGGATATAAACTAATTTTTGTATACTATTTCTTATATCGTAAAATGTATTTTTATCCAAAATTGGAAAAGTAAATCTGAAGCATAGACATAATGAATGATATAAGCAAAATTATCTAAATGACTTTTAATTGTTAACCGTGATGTCGACAAAGATTTATATAAGTAAAATGTTTAAATAATAGGTGTGAAGTTTAGAATGAGGAGTTGAATTGTGTAAGGCCATTTGCAAGTTTATAAGACGACAATTTCCTGTGTACTGGTACTTCTTTGATGTTTAACTATAACCACAATTTTTGCGAATAAGTTCTAGGCTTCCATTTGCTGGAATAATTTGATATCATGTCTGGAGTTTGTAACGTGAGAATTGTGTTCAGGACTATGAGGCAGCTACCCTCTGTATGCTATGGAAATCTATGTTCCTTCCTATTTGTTTTCTAATTATTGTAGTAGGATTAATAGTTATATTATATATCCTAGCTGGCTGTGTGACGGGTGCCATGCGTGGAGCAGATCATGCTTACCCTTCCGGAGCACCTGATGATACCTCAGTTTTTATAGGGATTCACACTGCTGGTGCTTTAGTTTTGTGGCGTTCTTGTTTATTTTTGTTTATTTGTTTTGTCTTTGTCATACTGTCTCAATTCGTGTTGCTGAGAATTGACGTGATTTTGGATTTATGATTTTAGAATTTCCCCTTTCCTCGTTCTTGCTTCGGTATTCGTTTGCAGATGTATTATACTGGTCAGAAGTTGTCAGCCGGTAGTAGGTCAACTGATCATATTGATTAAAAATAATTGCATAACATTTTTTTTTTTTGGTAAAACTTTGAGATTCACTTTTTAACAGCACAGCTTGTTACCACTGGATGTTTCCAAAAGTTTCTTGTAAATGAGCTTCACAATTTTGTTGGTGTTTTGAAAATATACACGCAACAATAAAAGACATATTCCGAAAAGGTAATAAGGTTTGAAGTGCCCTTTCCAATAGTGCCCAATTATCATCAGAAGTTTTCTTCGATTGCATGAGTCGAAAGCTTGCGTGTTTCTGCTTCTCCATATATTTTTCACTTTATGACACATGACACACAATTAAAACAGATGACTTTCATCTTTAAGGATTTTGTAAGCCAGTATCAAATAAACAGCATGGTATCCAATGAATTTATTCCCCACTAGAGTCTACTTCAAAAAGAACTTAATCATTGTATCATTTCACTGAAGGCACTGATGATAAAAACTATTACATGCATAAATAATGATATGGGAAATCATATCACTTCAATGACTTCTTGGTTAGCTCTAAAGCCGATTTACTTCTAATTAAATGTTCAACGTAGCATCTTTTATTATATAATACAATATATTGTTTAGTTATCATATCCCCAAAACAAGAACAGTAAAATGCTTAAAATTGGGAATCAAGTCGCTGTTATTTATAATTGTCAGAATAAATCTACAAAATTTGTTATCAGCGTGGGTAGTTAAATAAAACGGTTAAATAACCTTTGAAAGGATAGTCGAAAGGATATAAGCAGAATAAAGGGTAAAAACGAAATTAGGAGTCAAATGTTAAGAGCCTGTTTATTTATTTATTAACCCAATCATTTCGTAGTTGACCATAACGCAACATAACATCGTCTTTATTAAGTTAAACGCAGTTACGTGATAGGTAATGGTTTAGCGTTTATGACATGCGTGAAGATTATAATTTTCCTATCGTTTATTTCCCTTTCATGAGTAGTTATATCCTTTATTCTCCCACAAATAACTAAATACCGAAGTTACTTTTAATTTAATTTCTGCATATGCGCATTTCGACAACTTATGTCTCTTCAGTGCAGATAAAATCTAAACGTTTGGAAGACTATCAACTCAAAGATATTTAAAAACTGATAGAGAACAAATATCAAATATGATCTAAATGTAAAGCCAAAATCAGTTAAGGAAAGAGCTTTGTATGAGGGAGATACTCCTTGGTTTTCAACACAATTTACAAAAATTAGATATTGTAAGGTTCCAAATAGAATCGGCTTTCGGGTCAGCACCGAAGTACTGACTACTGGGCTGGTAAATACGTGAATACAAACGACGTTTATACATCTCAGCTGATACCACATACTTGAACATCCTCTTAATACCCGGATTTAAAATACAACGGCAGTAGAATACCGAAGGAACAAAGGAGAGTTATTTACAAAAATCGAAATCCAAAGAAATAGCCAAAATAAGGACTAAACAAATGACGTTAGACAGATACAAAGCACAAAAGTAAATAATCACAACATTTAAAACCAAGACACTCAGTGTGAACTCCCGTGAATCCTAGAACATCAGGTGCTCCGGAAGGGCAAGTATGTCCTGCTCTGAAAACAGCACCCTTCACACTGTAAGTGGGTCAATCCAGGTAAATGTCAAAATATGTGTAGTCCAATCCGTCAGGACGTGAATCTAGCTTATTACTAACCATAAAACTACTACTGATATGAAACGGAAAACTCGAAATTTACTCTTCAGATGATATAAGGTGGTAAGCTCGAAATTTAGACTCTTTATTTTGTCTACTTTAAATATGTGATCAATGTCTTGTAAGTCAATTTCGCAACGATTTTTGTCATAAGGTATATCTTCCTCGTGCAAAGCTCTGTCCTGATCATTCAGATCATATTAGTTAACTGTTTTGTTAATTTTGTTCAAAACTAAGGCGTTTCTCCCTGATGCAAAGCTCTTTCCTTAACTGATTTTGTTCTACATCAGCTGTTGAACATCTTTGAGTATATGGCATTACAAACGTTGATATGTCATCTACACTGAAGAGATATAAGTTGTCGAAATGGCCATATGCAGAAACCCAGTAATTTCGATATTTACTTAACTGTTCCCAATCATTGTTTAGGCATATCCGGTTAATGGTCTCTCAATTTTACTGAAAGGGTATAAGTTGTCGACATACCCACCTGCAGGATCTAAATTTACAATAACTTGGAGTTTTAGTTATTTCATTTTTATTTCAGAACAAAGCACAATATCTGTATTTTTTCGCGGAAGAGCTGGAATAATGTACTTTTGATCGATGTAGCCAAGACCTACCCATATGGTGGACCAAATGAACTTTTTCAGCACTGAAGGAGGCTGTTGATGAAACACATTGAGTGTTTTTGTAAACAAATTATATTCAGCACTACAAAGGGCAAGTTACTGACAAGGCGGGTGTTCTTTTGACTAACTACAATTTTCACATTCCACTTTCAAGTGCTTTACTTGTGAATTATGTAACTGTAATTAAAAAAAGAACACATAACCATTTCTTTAATGTTTGTTACGTAAACTAAAATTTCCACAATTCGACTTACAATGTCATTGCAGTGAAGTTAACTTTGTCTAGAAATATAGTATTCGTATTTGGTGTTTCGATTCAGATTTTATCATTTATATAAAACAATACGGTAAATTCCAGTAATACACGTTCACCGGATCTGAGGTCTAAAGATTAAAACTCATTCCATACGTAGAAATCAAGGTAAATCAGAAAATCAAGAAAGGTCGACGATGTTCTCTGGTATAATGGGACAACCGTAACATATGCTTTGTTTCTGTTCATGGATGCTCATTTTCAGTAGATATTTAATGCTATCCAACTAATGAATTCGCTCCTCGAGTATTTTGATATCTTGAGTTAAACATTTGATGGGTCTGTATGTTTAAATATGTAGTCATGTAATATAATTAAGCCATTGTTTAGCAAAAATGTGAACATGTTACCTATAATATATTTCCAAAATGTGTAATCTATTAGTACTCCATTAAAATTATTTACTGTAAGACTATCATTTAGGCTTTCTCCAAGGTCAATAAACTACAAATATTTTCAACTGAGATTTATCACATTTGTCAATATTAAGATGATATTTTGTCTACATTCTTGTGACAATTTGGAAGTGTCTGGTAGGGTTTGACAATAAGGTTTAATTTAAGAACAACAGTCATTTGTTATTACGGAAATATAATAACATTGGATGACAATTATGTAACGGATAAAAACGTAATTACAAAGAACCATCATTTCCAGTTCAAATTAAGAGGTGTTTCTAAGAACCTGTATTATAATGTTTACACTCCTGTTTTTAGGGATTCACCCTGTCAGTGCTTTATTTTTGTGACGTTTATTTTATGTTCTGTTTGTTTCGTCTTCGTCGTTGACGTTCGATGCTTGTATGTTATTCTTATATTGTCATGCATTCTAAATGTATGATTTTGGCTCTTGCTTCCAGAGATGGGTATTATTACTTTAGTCAATTTACATTTAATTAAAATTACTTTCCCAAATGTTTGATTAAATTTAATTAATGATTACAACCTTTTTAGCTTTTAGTCTTGCCTCCATAAAACTGTTACCATTATTCAGTTTTCTTTGAAATCGGCTTTTAAACCTGTTATTTTTACTATAACACTGGTGCACAAGTAACTCTATACATTATGTCTTACTTAAACAAAATGAACTAGCGAGAAGCCGAGGAAAATGATTTTAAACCTATTAGAAAAAAAAAACTACTTCCATAAACGTTCACAGAAACTGATGCAAAACAAGGACATGACCTTTTAAGCTTTAAAAATGAAAAGTAAACTGATATTACATATGGTTCATTTACTTATCAGAGATATATAGATACGTTAGATTATCTTTAAAATGCCAATATAAGCAATGAAGGGATATGGAGTAAATGTACATGAGACAAAGTCTCTACAAATACATGGGAAAACAAAGCAATGGAACAACGCTTTTATTGTTGTCCTTCATCTTGAAGTCACCATGAGGCCTTTTACAATGAGCTTTGCTCATACCTCATAGTAAGTTCAAGACGGCCCCTAGCACCGGTATGAGGGGAATTCATTGCTCAAATGAAGAACTTAAATTTACACTCTTTTAAATTCTTACGGTAACCAAACCTTGAACCCAACACTGGTGACGTCTTACAGTCGACATCACGATCTTGTTGACCAATATGGGATATTTGTTTCCCAGATGATAACAGATATTTCTCTCTTATGAGGTCGTATAATTCAAGATTCGTATTTCCTTTACCTGATTTGACCTTACTTCCGGATATGACATGTTCAACACGGCGGGTGTCTTATAAGAAGCGGTAGATGCTTACTACACCGATACACCTGATCTCGCATATGTTTTTTTTTTTTTTGGGGGGGGGGGGCGTGTTGTTCAATTTTGTATGTGTGTTTGGGTCTTCATTTTTCTTTTTATACCATAATCATGTTATGTCTTTGTTTCTTTTTTTCCGATGTTGCAATTTTCCTTGGATAATTCGTTTTAGACTGATGGTTGGGTTCTCAATTTCTTTTACAGTATGCATTTCTCCTCTATTGCCAATGTTATTTCTGTATTCTGGCCTCTAAACTTTTAAATCTTACCTCTAAGTACACCGCAGGTGGCATCACAACTACTGCTACCATTACGTCAGCTATGGCAAGGGAACAGATAAAATAGTTGGTGGCAGTTTTTAATTGTCTCTCTCTGAAAACGCTCATTACTACTAGTACATTTCCAAACACAGTAAACAACGGAAATATCAGTAACAATAAATTCCAGTAACTGTATTCTGTGATGCCATCCCCTGTAGAATTACCGGTAATATTTAGAGAAGATATTGTGGTTATTTCTAATGACGTCATATCCGTTGCCGTACTATTTGAATCCCATGACGTGTCATTTAACAGACATGATGTGTCGTTGTCATCACAGAAAAAGGGCCATAACTCATGTAGTAAAAACTTGGTTGTCTCATCATCACTTGGTGTCGTTGTTAAAAGTTCACTTTTCCTAGTATCATATTCTGTTTGGTTTTTATGCTGTAGTGATTTTGCCAAGCTTGAATTTAGGAACATTATAATACTGGCAGGATTCTAAAATACGAATATATGTCGGAACTGAAGAGTCTTCCTAACCATTTTTGTTAATATGGTGGGTTTCTGACGTCATGGCACTGAAAAAAAAATTGCTATTATTATTTCAAAATAATTTGTAACAAAGGGGTGATCAAAATTATATTATAGATTGATTAGACAAATGCATTGTGCCGATTGGAGTGATCTTCGTCATAAATAACTAAATATCGAAATTACTGTAAATCTAGTTTCTGTATATGGCCATTCTGACAACTCAGGACTCTTCAGATCAAATTAAAACATTAAAACATTAGGAAGATCATAAACAAAAGCTTAGTAAACTGTGATGTAGAACAAATAACCCAAAGGAGAAAAAAGAAGCAAAACTTAGCGAGGGAAAGAGCTTTGCAATAGGAAAAAATCATCTTAGTTTTGAGCAAAATGTCCTAAAATTTTGATATTGCATGTATGTAAATCGGTTTCGGGTGAGCACCGAAGTACTGACTACTGAGTTTGTGGATACCCTGGGTACTAACAGTAAACAATGGAAATGAATAACAAAATACTGAAGTTACTGTAGATTTTCCATATTGGTATTACGACAACTTATGTCCCTTCAGACCAAAGCAGACTTTGTGGAAGACCTTAAGCCAATACTTTTTAACAAATTACAAATAACAAAAACTCTCTAAATAAAAAGACAAAATAAGCTAAGGACAGGGCTATGCAAGAGGGAATGCTCCTTAGTTTAGAGCAAAATATTCCGAAATTTTGATATTTCAAGTATCAAAATAGAATCGGTTTTCGAATCAGAACCAGGTTACAGACTACTTGATTGCTGAATACCCTCGTGGTTTAACCGTCAAGCGTAAGGGGTCAAGGGATATCTGTCTGTTCTGTTGCTCCTGTTATCTATTTATCGGCTTACAAAGTATTTTGAGCCATAATGGAACAAGGTCAAGGAATGGTGTTAAACCATTGTCTGTCAATTAGTCCCTTTTTTACATCTTATAATAAATGTCCTCTAGACACAAATCTTTCCCGTCTTTAATTTATGAGTATTTTTAAAAAAAATACCTTATGCTTTGTTGTTACGGAATTTCAACGTCGGTATATTTTTTTGAATCAACATATATACCAATTATGTTGCCAATATGACTATTTTCTGTTTCCATGCCTCTTAAGCTTTGGTTGACATAGGGAGATTACATAAATGTAACCAACGTATTACTTAAGAAGGCTAGATATTAAGTAGCTGTCATTGGACGAATCATTTTAAAATTATTGATACACATTTCAGTCCTTTAAATAAAAAGAAAATATTTTTTCGAAAAAATACATTACATCCAGAATAGTTTGAAAATAAACAATAAGCGTCATCCCGAAGAAATATTTCCAGTAACCAATCATCCTGCCGTAATTCTTAATATAATAGAGAAGAATGGATATGGTATGAATAGTAAATTATAACCCCTATAAGTCTGGCTATGAATACTAAATAGTATGGTTTATACCGTAATTTTCCTCTGGGAATATATTGATGTGAACATTCGCTAATTAAATCTATTTAAGAGACTACAGTTTGTTTTAATTCCCCAATTTTAGTACGATCTTCTTTCAAAAAATTTTTTGTCACGAATATGCAACAAATGTATATACCTATTTTTGTAAATTACTTCATTAAAACAAGTTTGTTTTTTTTTTTAAATATAAATGAATTGTGGCTATAGGGGAAAATGTGTCTATATGTTTATAAATCTGAAGTGATCATCATTGTTGAATAAGTCTAAATCTTGGGTTAATATCCTTGAAAGATAGTAACAAAATAATTAAGATATATTGTATTACTGTCATTTAAAACATTTTTTTTTAGCAAAGAGAAGATCCTGCTTATTTATATTTCTGTCTCTAAGTCTGTCGTTCTGTAATCATTTGATGTATAATTTGAAAATAACGATAAACAAATAAAGGGATATGGAGAAAATATAAATGTACCTTGGACTAAATTCATATAATATATGGTGAGATTACGAAACGCTTTTATTTTTGTTCTTCCTTCAGCAATGAGCAAACATTCATAACTCATAGTAAGTTCAAGACAGCCCCTTGCACCGCTTCTAGTGGATTTCACTTCAATTGTCAAACAACGCTACATCCATGTCACTATTTCTCATGAATGAATAAAAACACAATATCTTCCAAACACTGTCATCCGTTGCTATCAAAAGACAAGACAAGATATAAACGACTACAGGGCATCTATTTAGTCTAGTGTAAGAAATCTTTGCGTATAAGATTGTAAGATATGTGCATTTTATAAAGATGGTCAGTTTCATCAATTTCAAAGCATGGGAGATCAAAGTGTTCTCCAACATGTGGGCTATTTGATCTCGCGATATGATTGGATATTGAAAAAGTCACGAATTTTTCTGCAACTAGCAAAATATACCTTAAATAAATTTATTTCGAGTATAAATCAATATAAAAAATATTTAAGCAAAGCATACATGACAATGTCATTAATTTTAGAATTAGAGAAATAAAATCTATCATTTGCAAGTCGTTGATTATCGTAGTTCTACTATCTCAAGGGTTAAACATAAAAGTTCTCGCTAAAGCTCGAACTCTTAAAGTTTAACCCTTTCGACAGGATATATTCTATATTTTCACGCCCCAGAAATGCGGGATGCTCTATCTCATAAGTTTTAAAATGACTCTGTTACACATCATTCCTTAGTCGTACTATCAGAAGAATCAGTGAGAATGGTCAACACTGGCACTTATTATGGCATTCAATGAATTGTCCTGTAATAACACATCAGAGTCAGAACGGCAGAGGGTGAAATTGTAAAAAGGTGTCAAACCACCAATTCAGCCAATCAGCGCTTAGAACAAATGAAAAAAGTAGCTCTTTTAGAATCTAAATATAACTTTGAATTCTTGCACTTTTAAAAATAAATGTCGGAATGAAACAAATGATACACCTGTTTGAACATTGATGTATCAGGCTTATTTTGAGACCAAGGTTAATTGACTAGAATGATCCTTTGAGTACTTATCATAGGGGTTTTCCGGTATACTATCAATGTGAAATGTTAAGGCCGTAATCGTGTATATTTATAGATGGGGGTTTTCCAACCTTCGGAACTCTCTTGGAAGGCTTTAAAGGTATGCTGAAATTTTCATATGATGTTGACGAGATATGCACCTTTTGGAAAATATATGGTTTCATACAGGTTAAACTTAAGATAAATTGTCCAGACAGATTTGAATATGGGGAATTTCAGTTGAAAATGTTAAAGAAATGAATTGGTGGTTTCTAACCTTAAGACAAAATATGCAAAAATTTTGAAACATGTCTTAAAAAGTTGTTGATGGCCTAAATTGATGCAAAACATGTTTGTATGATGAATTTGAGGTAAAAACTGAAGTTTTAGCCAGCTGGTGCCACAAGTTTGGCCAAAAACAGTCGTTATTTCCGTATTTTGACACTGAAATGCCATTTTTAGGCCATTTTCATGATTTTGTGCAAAAATTAGAAGGGTTAGCTGTGTAAAATAGTTTAAAAAACATCAAATGTAGCCTGATTTTATACAGGAATTTGCCACTGTTTTGGATATATGTCCAAAGTTTACAAATTTTATGTCTTCGGTGTCGCGAACAAAAGTGACAACTCTGACTGAGAAGCCTTATATAAAAATCTGTCTGATTTGTATACAATGATTTTTTTAAGCAGGAATGGTGCTTATATATGCAGTTTGATGTGAACATGAACCTCAGAAATGCAAAATAGCATGCTGTTCCTCTACTAAACAGTGTAAAATTGCCAGTTTTAGGGTCCACATTGTCAAAACAAGAGCAAAGTCAAAATTTTATCATGTGATTTTGGGACAAGATTTTGAATTTGCCACCCTTTTCATAAATTTGCATTTATTTTATTATGTTATTTTCTTTATATATTATATATATAATCACCCGAAGGAAAATAAATGCACTTGGGTGGATTTTCAGTAGTTTAAACACTATCATTGTACCTATTCATATCGGGCTTTTCGGCTAACTCACAAACATAATATTCTTCATAAGCTCAAAAAATAAACAAAACTGGTTTTCCCCTGTCTTCTTGACCTTTTTGCATCATTATCTGCATTTAAAATGCTATTTGTATGACCACAACCAAAGTAAAGACCATTTCAAGTCCCAAAATTTACCTCAGAAGCATCTTCTCAAATTTGGGGGGGGGTGACATTTTGTTACATGATTTCAAAATTTGAAAGGTAGCTTTGAACATTTGCAGCCTTATTTTGATGGCTTAGTATTAAACATGGGTTGAGAATTGATTACACAAAAGAAGTATTTTTGGTTTCGTGTCCATGTTAAACATCTATGAGTGATTGTGCCTGATCAAAGCACTGAAAACACTAAATCTGTAACTTTTTGAATAGTGATGAAATTTGGAAAAGGATGTTATTTTCTGTATACAATTTAGAAATTAACTGAAAAACATGAAAATGTGCAGCAATTACACTGGGGAATGTTTTAATATCATGTAAAAAGTAAATGTTTAGATTATTTTAAGCCAGAATGACAGTTTATACAAGAAATGTTAAGTCTTAGTTGTCATGGATAAGTAATACGGGATGCGACAAATGTGAAAAATGAAAGTAGGTAACTGTTTGGTGTATTTGTACACATAGAGCCAACAGGACAGTTTATACCAAAGGGTGTATAATGGGGTAATAACGACATTACACAACATAATTGTCAATAGCCGAAATCAAAAAGTCTAGAATCAATAGAAAATGGTCAATTGCAATGGTCCTTACTTGGTACAGGCATTTGAAAAGAATTGTTGGTTATAACAGGTTTTATGTAGCGCCCCCTTCCGCTGTGTCCGGTAGTTACTCAACATCAATTGTGATTGAAAGGTCGTAAACAGTGAAAAGAGTACTAAGTAAAAAATAAGTTTTGAACCACTGTTCAGAGTCCTTCAGACCGAAACTTCAATGCTTTCCACCAGGGACTGATATCTATTTTGTTTTTTGAAGAATTGATTGATAAGGCGGTCACGGAGACGAATTAGCATCAGGTGTCACGAACTTAGTTCGTAGGACAGGACGCCAGAAATAAATATGAAACATCAAAGCAAATAATTGTTTGGGAGTTATACAGGTAGGCAACAACTGATATCAAAACAAAGGTCGTATGAAGTATTAGTAAATGTCAAGCAAGCTGGTAACATGAGCTTATATGTATTATTCAAGAAAATCAAGCAAGAATGGTGAGCCTTATTCCAAAAAATTTAGAATTATCATATATTTTCCAAAGTGATCCAAATAACAAAAAAATAAGTAGTAGTAACACCTGTGATTGAAGGGTAATTTAGGGCTTTATGTATACCAAGGCTAATGCAGGGTGATATATATACAGACTAATTCAAGGCGATATTTATACTATCATATTATAAAGTGATGGATTATATTGACCAGTGATTAATCCGATTTTCGTCCTAATTATTTTTCACTTCAAACAAGGATTACTGATAATAATAAGATCATTTACTGAATAAATGTTTTAAAGTATTTCATTTCACCAGTTGTATTTACAAAGAATAGCAAAAAACAAATAACAATATCTAAATAAAGTCCTAACATTCCGTATTTAGTCCTTGGTCGTATTGACTTATTGATGTTATTTACTGTAAACAGATGTCCTAGCTAGTGAGATTGAAGAGCAAAGTAAATAATACAGCACTACTAATAAATGTTCATCAATAAAAGTTTTAACACGAGGATTATTTACAATTTCATGTTTATTGAAATTTCTTTCCTCATCTATGTTTTATTTGACTGGTACAATTGCAGCACATGTTGGGTACACTTAACTGTACAAATGTTATCTATTGGCCATGTTGTTGTTATCACTTGTACTAAAAGACCCGAGTGGACGCAATATGTCCATACCACATTGGAATTTGATTTACCTTGTCAGAATGTTATTACCTGGTTTACCTGGTTTGTTAGCCCCTAAGACCCTTCTATATATGTTTGCGTCTTCATCCGGTTGGTAGAGAAATTATATATTTGGCCTACTAACATAGCCTATTCCACAAACTTGCGTCTTATTACTAAGTTAAATTTAACTTTGTTTAGACACCAAGTAACCTGATAAATAACATGAATATGCGTCGAACGGACCGATAGCCCGCCTCAGAACTGTCTTCAACAATGCTTTATGTATTAATAAAGCATGAAGTTGACAGAAAAGAAAAGAAACTTAAATAATGTGTATAATTTTTTAACCCTCTTTTCCTGTGATCAATGAAGCATGTTGCATAGGTATTTTTTTTTTATTTTCGAGAAATCATACCCTAGTGTGTATTTATAAAAAGCGTAAAAATACTAGCAGATATTCTATTATCTAGTTTGGCTATTTTCATATTATGTTTTATATGTTTTGCTTAACTGTTTCTTAACTGGGGAGTTATGAAGCGCAATGAGACTGGATTAATCCACCGTTTCTTTTTAAATGCCTGTTCAAGTCAGGACCATGGCAGTGGGTATTTTTCCTGTAGTTTTCACCTGATTTGTTTTTTATCTCATGTACTTCGGCACTTGACAGCTCTTTTCGGCAATTTTATTATTACACCCTTATAAAAGGTGTAAAAAAAGCATTCACCCTTCACAGATAACAAACTTAAATCTGTGCGTAAATCGTATTTGGAACGGACGATCGAACTGACAGACCTGAACACCATATGTCCCTTACTTTCTTATGTGAATCATAAAAATAACTTTAACTTAAAAAACAACTGAACTGAACTGATGAACGATAACAATCTTGACTTGGGAGATAAAAATCTAAATAAGCAGATCTACTAAAATGAACTTGACTAACATATAGCATTTAAACTGAATCTATAGAAACCGATTAATAACAATTAAGAAGAATAATGAATGACAATTATTATTACATGACTATTAATATACAAGATTCTAATTGGATAAATCAGTTCTTCGTCCTTCCTTTCGAGATGTGATGATTACTTCGCAATTGAGCACGTGAGGTTAACATCACGTTTTAATACTTCAGCATGTACCCATATATAGTACAAGGGAAAACAATTCTCTCAATGTCATAACATTGTCAAGACTAAACTGTCGAAAGAAGGAAAACAAAAGTAAAATGTTAAATTTTCGGAACAATTATTCATATAATAAAACAATTAACGACTTTCGATTTCTTTTAAAACCACAATTTAACTATCCTCGAGATGTGATAATCACCTCGGCTGTAAGCGGCCTCGGTAATAATCACATCTATTTGGTTGTTAAATTGTGGTTTTAACCTCATTACAGTCTTTAACTGTATAAAGTTAACTGAGTGAAAACACTTAACCTTACCTGATAGAAAACAATCTACCTGAACTGATAAAGAACAATTAACCTAAACTGATGGATATCAATTAACCTGCACTAAAGGATAACACTTAACCTGAACTGTCGGATAACACTTAACCTGAACTGTCGGATAACACTTAACCTGAACTGTTGGTGAACAATTTACCTTAACTGATGGAGAACAATTATCGTGCACTGATAAATAACACTTAAACTGCATTGATGGAGAACAATTAAACTTAACTGATTGAGAACAATTAACCTTCACTGTTGAATAACACTCAGCCTGAACTGATTGAGAACAATTAATCTGAACTGATGGATAGCAAAAGATGATTTGCCAATTACAAAAATTCTTGTCAGTTCTAGTAAAATTTTGTGTTTTTTGTCAATCTTTCAAAGGGAAATAACTCCTACATCAGACAAACAAACATTAAATTTGCACATTTGTTTTAAAGTACGGTCTTCATGTTTAGCCGGACTGGACAACGTAATTCCCTACACAATATTTATGATATTCTGCAGTAAGTTAGCATATTTTCGAATTTTTTAATACGTTTTTAGTCACTAGAAGACAGTTCAAGTTTGTACAGTTGTTAATTTTTTTTTACTTGAAACAAGTAGTACTTTAAAGAATGGTAAGCACTATTTTGGATTTGGTTTTGAATTATGTTGCCGACTAAACGTCTGCTAGAGGTTAAACTGTCATAACTTTTAATTAAAAGTGATTTGATTTTTGGTTGGTCTTCACAAGTAGGTAACCATTCTGTTCCCTTGAGATTTTTCAAAAAGTTACCTCCCTTCTGGGTTTTGCTAAATTCATTCTGTTGATTGCAGAACTGGCAAATGGTCTATTAACCTGAATTGATTGATACCAATTAACCTGTACTGATGGAAAATTAACTTCGATATTTTTTGTTTTGTTAGTTATAAAAATTATAGGTCGTTTGTGAACTGATAGAAATATAAGGTTATTTTATAAAATTTCCCTAAGGATCGCCATTCGAAATTCTTTTGTGAAATTATCTCCCTCACAGAATTGTTCTTTTCCTTTGATACAAGTGTACGTTCACTGTTGCTGTGTTTTTTAATACTATAATTGAAAAAATTTGAATTGTTGTGTACTTTCTTTTACTAAGTTAAATTTCCAATTGCTATTGCAGCGTCAAATTTCATTGGTCAATGTAATGAACAACAATGAAAATATTTCTCGATAAACGCTTCATGCCCTTTATTACGCTCCCAGGTAAAATAGTACAGTGTATTGTGACGTTTAAATCAGTGACAACATTGTTTGAAGTTAAAGGATTTGAATTATAAGAACTAAAAGCAATTTTAGAGTAGTTATCGACTTTAAAACGCGGCCAACTCGCTCACAAACTGAATAAATAGAAAAAAGAAAGGAAACGGGGGATGTGGCAAAGAGACAACGACCCAAAGGGGAGTAATAACAACTCAAAGCCACCATAAGATCTTCAATGAACGGTGAGGAAACCCCACACCCAACGGCAGGTCGGAGTCCGCCCCCAAATAAATCATCCTAGACTCCTATAGACATAAAGTAAATTAACTAAAACACAGACAAGACACACAAAGGCTTAATAAATTTCCTGACTTAGGACAGGCGCAAACCTGTTGCGGCGGGGTTGAACTAGTTTTATTGGGCTATTAAAGTCCATTAGAAAATAATTTTTGGATATCAGAAAATTGAAATATGTTCAGAAATTCTTATTTATATCCGAAAATATTTTTATATTGCAATTCTGATACCAATTTTTTTTCTTGTAATAGAATAATATAATGTAAACACCAGAAAATATTTTTTTCTTTATAAAAAAAATCTGATATTTAAAACATTTTCTGATATCCAATTATTTACTTCTTTGTGATTTTTTTCTTGATATCAAAAATAATTTTAATACTTTCTAATATCAAAATTTATATGATTCTGTGGTCAGAAAATAGATGTCTTGATACCTCTGTTCTTGGCAGGTTTTGGCTTTACTATTTAGACCTTCCTGATAAATTGTTCTCTATCATCTATTACACATATTTCGATAGATAAATTTCCAAATGTTTTGATGTGTTCTGCACTGAAGAGACATAATTTGTCGAAATGCGCATATGCAGAATCTTAATTTACATTAACTTCGGTATTTTGTTATCAGATAATAATGAAGATCTTTAATATCGAAAATCGATTTTTGATTAAAAAATCAGGCCCACTTATATCAGAAAATATATTTTGATATCAGTAAATACTTTGTGATGTCAAAAAAATATTTTTGATAATATAAAATCAAATTTTTGATTTCAAAATTTTTTTTCTGATGTCAGAACATCGGATTTTTCATTTGAGTATGAAAAATATGGGATAAATAGCAAAACGGCCTCTCATCGGTATAAATACGATTAACTTGTAAGTCAAATAAAAAAAATAAGAATAATAATTGAAAATTTCAATTTACTTCGTTTTCGATTTTTAAATTTTGTATTTGGCTAAAAATGCCGATAAATTGGAAAATATATATTTTCCCGGTTCTACCTATGCTGTGATAATGACCAAGTGGGAAACTTCTACAAAAAATATCTTAATTGCAGCATGGCCTCCGACTTATGAAATTCCGAAATAATTGTCATTACATTGAGATACATTTTTCATGCTATAACTAATATGTTTTTGTTCTGGCTTACAAAATGGGACAGGCTACAATATTCAAACCCGATAGGTAAAACTATTTGGTGAAAAGAAATATTGTGTTAAATGACTTTTAGTTATCAAATCGATGAAAAGTATGTACTGATGACAAAACTAGTGCACAGAAACGGAATGTAACCACCGACCGCGCAATTAAGCAACTGTATCGCATCAATTTTTTTTTTTTTTTTTTTTTATAAAAGTCGCCATGTAACTTTGAAAAATTCAAATTAACACGCTATGAATCAAGAGGTGATACAACTGATGTTAAAAACATTGGTGTACATTTTTTAGAACTCATGTTATCACGATATAGCAAAATAAAATCGTTATATTTCTTACTGTTTTATTTATAAAGTTTCCCGATGACTTTGAGTGATCACTGTTATAATTATACAATTCAGTTTGAAGTTGCACTTGAGAATATCGTAGATATTAACATCCTGCTAGATGATGTAACCTATATATCTATGTTATCAGTGCATATGGACCAAAAATCATAACACTTAACTTCCGATTTATCAGATGATACCTGAGTTTTTGTAGGGGTTTACACTGCTAGTGTTTTTGTTATGTGGTGTCCTTGTTCATGTTTTGTTTATTTGCTGTGTCTTTGTCATGCTGTCTTAATTAAACTGTACACTGATTTTGTATTTTTGATTTGGGAATTCCCCCTTTTATCATTTCTGCTTTGTTTGATGATGTATCAACCAACTTGTGAATGTTCAAATAAGATGAGTTAATAATTAATAAGTTTATATGTTACCATTCGTTTGTCATAGTCTCTCTTTGTTGTAATATATTTTTGTTGTTTTATCGACATATATTGCTTGTTGATAAACTAAACAAAAATCCAATGTCATCACAAAACACAAAAAAATGGTATTGAGTAATTGTACATCAGACAAAATCACAACCTTTCATATCTCTATTTATTCTTTTACACGCGATCAAATCAATTATATATGGTCTCTGGGGAAGAAATTAACAACATGCTTTTCTGAACAAATATAAAACATATATAAAAGACACCGAAAGCTGTCGCGTTACTGTATTATATATATATATACGTTACAGAACAGTAAATATATGTATATTATAGAAGTTATTGCTATAACTGTAATTCATTTTGGAAAAAAATCAGGAAATCAATTTGGTTCGAAACTGCGGGCGTATTCGTATGTTAATGAATGCACTGACCGAAGTTTCTATCCTTTAATTGCTAATGTCTGTCGCTAGAGGACAGTTTGATGAAGTCCCATTTACAGTCTATTTCAATTTGAAGATTACATAATCCAAATGAATAAAATAATCAAAAACGACCACAGTGCCCAACACCACAGGGAAATGAAAACAAATCTTATTATTAAAATGAAATCTGTTATCAGATTATAGTTTATACGTTTTAATACAAAATTCATTATGCATCTTGGGTATGTATGCTGCAAGATATCGGTATCGAAGGTGCCATTCCGTGATTACTAGTTGACAGAACCAAGGTTTAGACATGCACCGGGCCATGATCACTAGTGGACAGAACTAAGGTTAACACATGTACCGGGCCATGATCCCTAGTGGACAGAACTAAGGTTAACACGTGTACCGGTCCATGATCACTAGTGGACAGAACCTAGGTAGCACATGTACCGGGCCATGATGACTAATTGACAGAAACAATGTTTAAAAAAGTGCCAAGCCATGATGACTAGTGGACAGAACCAAGGAGCCATGCCAGGATGACTAGTATACAGAACAAATGTAACAAAACTGCCAGACCTGGACGACTGGTGGACAGATCCAAGGGAACAAATGTGCCAGTCCATGATGACTAGTGGACTGAACCATGGAAATAAATGTGTCAGGCCATGATGACTAGTGGACAGAAATAAGGTAACAAATCTGCCAGGCACTGATGACTACTGGACAGAACCAAGGTAACAAATGTGCCAGGCCATGATGATTACTGGACAGAACCCAGGTAACAACTGCCAGGCCATGGTGACTACTGAACAGAACAAAGGTAACAAATGTGCCAGACCATGATGACTAGTGGACAACCTAGGTAACACATGTACCGGGCCATGATGACTACTTGACAGAAACAATGTTTAAAAAAGTGCCAAGCCATGATGACTAGTGGACAGAACCAAGGATCTATGCCAGGGTGACTAGTATACAGAACAAATGTAACAAAACTGCCAGGCCAGGATGACTGGTGGACAGATCCGAGGGAACAAATGTGCCAGTCCATGATGACTAGTGGACTGAACTATGGAAATAAATGTGCCAGGCCATGATGACTACTGGACAGAACTTAGGTAACAAATCTGCCAGGCCATGATGACTTGTGGACAGAACCCAGGTAACAACTGCCAGGCCATGATGACTAGTGGACAGAACCAAGGTAACAAATGTGCCGGGCTATGATGACTACTGGACAGAACCAAGGTAACAAACCTGGCAGGCCATGATGACTAGTGGACAGAACCAAGGTAACAAATGTGCCAGACCATGATGACTGGTGGACAGAACCAAGGTAACAAATGTGCCAGGCCATGATGACTACTGGACAAAACCAAGGTAACAAATGTGCCAGACCATGATGACTGGTGGAAAGAACCAAGGTAACAAATGTGCCAGACCATGATGACTAGTGGACAGAACCAAGGTAACAAATGTGCCAGGCCATGATGACTTGTGGACATAACCAAGGAAACACATGTGCAACGCTAGGATGACTACTGAACAGAGCCAAGGTAAATATGCCAGGCCATGATAACTAGTGGAAAGAACTAAGGTCATAAGTGACCAATGCCCTAGTACTAAAGGATGAAAAAAATTATGTCTTTAATAAAACATATCACAAATAACAACATGAACATTCAATTTCAAACGACCTACACTTGATGGCCAGAACGGTTCCAAATCTAAAACTGAAGCAACAAGACAGATTGAAAATAATAGTTATACAAATTTTGGGGAAAAGCCCAGAAGTGATCAGATAGGCACGTGGTATTTTGCAAAAAAAACAAAAACAAACAAAAAAAACAACATACGCGTAACACTAGATCGACAAGCTCATGTGTACTTGAATGTAAAAAACGAATGTCTTAGTATTAGCAAGGTGTGCCTGAATGTGTGGCCTGTTTTATTGATTGTAACAAACTATTAATTCATTTATAGTGTACCATAATATCCGCTACGTGACATTGTTAAAAGGAATTCAATGGGTGATCTAGAAAAATATAAGATAGTCATTGTCATATGTAAATCTTCTTTTGTCAAAGAATAAACATCGTCGCTAGCCAAGAGTTACGATTCGTTCCTCTCATCTTCACCCTTGGCAGATCAAGCTGGATTTCTGTAGTCTCAAATCCGCATTTTTAATTGGTTGCAGTTAACCTTCGCTACAGCCAATCAACTCGCTTACATTCAGATTTTAAATATATATCTTAACAATAAAACTTAAAATATGGTGTTTAGTGATTTTTCTATTTTGCAAACTTTCAGCGATTTTTTCATCTTTCTTTCAGCGATTTTTTCATCTTTCTTTACTTTTAAAGGGTTATTTCCTTGTAGTTAAATATATTGTGAATTGTTGTATGATTAGCTGCAATAAATAATCTTTTATTACAATAAATCACACTGAAACTCTTACTTCAAAGGTAGATAATTTGAAACTGATGTTTCTTATATTGTGGCTCAATCCGCCAAGGGTGAAGAGGAGAGGAGCGGATCGTAACCCTTGGCTAGCGAAGATGAGGAATAAAACACCCTTAACGAAATCTTTATGAAGTAATGTCTCTATATCAAATTCTTTTTAAGTATAGGTCACGATTAAAACACAATGAAAACAACTTTCTCGGCTGAAAATGGGTAGTGCCATACGCATTTTTTTTTCTTTTTGAGGTTTTTGTTGTATTAACATCTGCATTTAAATCAGAATAATCTTTTTTTTCATGTTTTTGTTGTAGAAGTCGCAGTTTACTGATAGTAGTTAGAGCACCTAATGTTTACGTCTATAATATAACATCAATGAATGTGAAAACCTTTTCCTGGTTAATATAATCATGCTTTTTCAACTAAAACTTAATTATTGCATATTAAATGTTATCATTGTAATGATATCTCTCTAGGAAGCTGTTCGTTGACCGTATTTGTGTCGCCTATAACTAACTCACAATGAAGTATTAAGTTACTAACAGTACAGCGAATGAAAGGGCGTGTTTTGTTATTTTGTTGTTTTATATTTAGTTTTATACTTCGCCATGTGCTGTGTTTATTGCGTTTCTTCATATATAAAGCGATATTTGAAAGGAATTTACATATAATATGTATAAAACTAGAAACTCACATGAGCCTGTATCGCTCACCTGGTGACTGGTTTTATTCATTGTCATGAAGAGACCACCGATTCATACTATAAATCAGTTCACCAGATGTTACATTTTCAATCTTGGATGAGTTACAAACATAAAAAATACAAACTTTGAAAGGGACCACCCAAAGACAATTGTAACCAAACTTGGTTCCAATTGGCTCAGTAGATTCAGAGGAGAAGACATTTGAATGCATTTCCCATAGGGTCCCTATATTAAACTATGTTCCACGCTGGCGGCCATCTTGAATGAGGTACGAACGTCAAAATCACAAATTTTGAAGGGGACTAGCCAAGGACTATTGTGACCAAATTTGGTTGAATTTGGCTTGGTAGTTTCAGAGAAAATCTTTGGATGCATTTCCCATAGGGTCCCCATGTTAAACTATGTTCTCTGCTGGCAGCCGCCTTCAATGAGGTATGAACATAAAAAACAAACTTTCAATGGGACCACCTAAAGACTATTGTGATCAAGTTTGGTTCAAATTGGCTCAGTAGTTTCAGAGAAGAAGATCTTTGAATACATTTCCAATAGGGTCCTATGTTACACTATGTCCTGTGCTGACGACCATCTTGGATGAGGTACAAACATAAAAATCACAAACTTTAAAGGGGACCAGCCAAAGACAATTGTATCCAAGTTTGGTTCCTATTGGCTTATAGTGATTTCAGGAGAAAAGACCTTTGAATGTATTTCCCATAGGGTCCCTATGTTAAACTATGTTCCCCGCTGGCGGCCACCCTGGATGAGGTACAACCATAAAATCGCAAACTTTAAAGGGGACCACCTGAGGACTATTGTGACAAAATTTGGTCCACATTGGCTCAGTGGTTTCAGAGGAGATCTTTGAATGCATGTCCCATAGGGTCCTATGTTAAAACTATGTTCCCTAGTGGCGGCTATCTTGGATGAGATGCTTATCTGCTGGATATATGTAGTAATTGTAGTCCTGGAAAAAGCTCAACACCTTTGTAATTTACATTTAACCTCCATCTCAAACAGTTTTTCAAATAAAAGTAAAAATGTTAAAAAAAACATGAAAGTTCAAAGAAAAAGGGGCCATAACTCCTATGTGGGTCGTCAGATTTTCCTCAAAATTGAAGGAAAAGTGGATCTTACTATGCTGACCATTTTTGTAATTTAAACTTTACTTCTATCTTCTACTGTTTTCAATATATAGACTAAAAGTAACAAAAAAAAACGAAAATTTTACGGAAAAGGGGCAATAACTCCAAGATGGGTTATCGGATATTCTTCAAAATTGCAGGGCAAGTAGATCTCATCATGCTGATCATTTTTATTCCAGTCAAAGTTATGATATCTGTAATGGTTTTTGAGTAATTTGCAAAAAAACGGCAATTTACCCCTATGTTCTATTTTTAGTAACAGCGACCATGTTGTTTGATCTACGGACATAAAAATCAAAAACCTGAAAGAGCATACCCTGGTGATGATTCAGGCCAAGTTTGGTTAGTATTGGCTCAGCAGTTTCAGATGAGGAGATCTTTGAATAAAAGTTAACGGACGGACGGACGACGGACGCCGAGTGATGGCAAAAGCTCACATGGCCTTTGGCCAGGTGAGCTAATAATACTTTTTCAGTTTGAACAAGTATTCTTAGCTGTTGGATTCCATTTTGTATCGTACCAAGAAGTTATGGATCTTTAAACATTCTTGACAAAAGTTGTAGAACAAACTCGAATAGTTCAGGATACTGAGGTTGATATGACAAAATCTATATTTCCTCATTACTAAAACAACGCAATACTTTTGTAAATACGTGTCTGCCCTTTGTTTTTAGTGAAATTACAGTATTTCAATAAAACTACCACAAACAGAATTCGCCCATACGCCCATTCAAATGTTTGAAATCGCGTAAAAGAATGCAGCTACGCTAAGAGACCAAGAGCCGACAAGAAGACTTATTCATTGTGGTTTTTCTATGGACTAATGGAAATACAGTGAAAAATAAAATCAAAAGCAACGAGACTGCAATACATTCAATACATTATTAAAGAAATACATGACGTTAGCAACTAGCCACAGAACTCTCAGTAACAGGAAACACTGCAAGTTGTTTGCAATATTTCTATGGCGGGTTGCGGCCTGTAATATTTGGTCCCTGCTGGCGTCTCCTGTTGTCTTTTCTTTTTTAATTTGCTAAAATAAAATTGGAAGATGTACACAGTATATAGCTTAACAAAGTTTGATTCAGTATTCATTAGGTGAAAATCTTCGACATCCATTGAAATGCAGCAAGCCTACATCTCGATCATGGAAAATCTGTACGGAATCAACAAAACTTGACAAAATGCTTGAAATACAGCCTATAATATTATGATATTTATTGAATTAAAAATGTATGTTAAACTTATTTTTGTTCCTTGACTAATGACTCTGTTAGTCTTACTTTATTTTTGTATAAATAAATCAGTGAAATAGTCAGACGAGAAAACGTCTAACACCTTTGAGTAAGATTTAAATTGGCAAAAATCTTAATCTATGATGTGAAATTTTCCCATGGGTGTCTGATAAATATCTTGTCTTGAAAAACACTGCATAACTATTAATATTGTAGTTGCATTATGGCTTGGTTTAGTGAAGATTAATTCGGAGAATGTAATAAAAATCTCTTATGAGTGCTTTGTTATGTATCTATTGTGAGCTATTTGTAAAGTACATATATATCCGCCCTATTTACGTTTGTATTAAAATGCAAAGGCAAGAAAACACATTTCAAATAAAATGGTAAAATTTCAATTTGTTCGAGGTTTTCGTTATAATTCAAAACAGCAGAAGAATCACAATAAAAAACAAAGGCACAAGTACATTACAAAGTCAAGAGAAACTGCAAAAATGAGAACACAACAGATACGATACCGCCACAAAACACACCTCAAAACTAAAAGCACTAACAGTGTGAATTTTTAAAAACTTGAAGTGACATTAGGCGCTCAGGAAAGAAAAGCATGTCCTGCTCTGCATATATTACATTTCACATGGTCAGTGAGTAAATCCAGGGTAAGAGTCTAAACAAAGCGTTAGGATAACGACCTCACATAAAAATTTACTAATAAAATTTCATATCTTTATGTATTGTGTTCTTGTCTATTAGACAAATCTGTGCAAATATTGTAAAGATCACTGATAGGAATCATTTTACTTTGTCATATCGGCAAGACGGGCTGCTTCCATTATCAGATATTTTCCTCTTGCATAGCTCTGTCCTTAGCTTATTTTGGCTTTCCAATTTAGATTTTTCGGTTATTTGTTCTCTATCAGATTTTTCACATATTTCGATTGATGGATTTCCAAATGTTTTGATTTGATCTGTACTGAAGAGACCTATATGTCGAAATGCGCATATGCAGAAACTTAATTCACAGTAACTTCGGTATTTTGTTATTTTGCACTGCTAGAGATTATTTCACTACAGTGGGATGCAGACGTAACCTCTTACCAAGTTAACTTCAACCAGTCTAAAAAGTTTCACTAAGTTAACATAGTCCTGACCGTTTTCAAGTTAATAAAGACCAGTTCTAAAAAGTACCCTAAGTTAACTTAAGAACTTTTCTAGAGCCCTAACTGCGCTTTCCTGTACTGGTCGTAGGGTCCTGACTGCTCTGAACTGTTCTTGTCAAAGAGCCTTGACCGCTCCAACCTGTCATAGAATACTGACTGTCCCGGCACCTGAATCGGTTTTCAGGGGCTTCGGCTACAGAGCTGCCGGGCGCGTCCCCAGGTGGTGGATAGGGGAATGCCCTGTCTATGCGGGGTAGTCAGGTCATAATACGGAAAGCCTGACCGCGAACCATTGTAGCCAAACTGTGTGGAGAAACGCCACGCTCCATGCAGTATAAAGACCCCTTCTATATTTCTCTAAAGAGAGCAGACGCACTGGGTGTCGTATGGAAGGCTAAATTTCCTGCCCCTACCCATTTCTCCAATTTTCCAGTGGCAGTCAAAAGTCGTTGCCCAGGTTGTCCCTTCCACCTTTATTTCTTTCTTCTGATACTTTCAATTTTTTGAATTGATTAACTTGTTCTCGTCCTGATATAGCTGAAATATTGTTCATTGGACGTTAAACTCTAACTAATCAATCAATCAATCTATGTACTGTCATAGAGCTGTGACTGCATTCAAAGTGTTTACACTTCTTGTATTGTTTTACTTTAACAGACTTTGAATTAAATTCTCTTTATTTATTTCTTGATCAATTAATTCTTATCTTCTCGGACAGAGCAGTCAGGATTCCATGACAGGTTAGAGCGGTAAGAGCTCTATGACTGGTCAAAGCAGATAGCGTTCTATGGCAGGTCAGAGCAGTCGATATTCTATGACAGGTTTGAGCGATCAGGGTTCTATGACTGGTCAGAACAGTCAGGGCTATATGACTGGTCAGAGCAGTCAGGATTCTATGACTGCTCCAAGTTAACTTTTAGTTAACTTAGGACTGTTCTCATGACTGCTCCCAAAGTTAACTAGGACGAGAGGTTATGTCTGCACCTTACTGTATGTCATAACGGTGAAAAGGGGTCCTTCTATAATAAGTATTGCTGTCGATTCTTGTGAGTACAAGTGAAGGTGACAATATGATATATTATAACAGCATTATCTTTTTTAAAGGCAATGCCCAGATTCTGGATGTTAACTTTAACTGTATAAGGAGAGGGACCGGATTAGTCGCAGGTTATTTATTACATTCATGAACACCCCTCATATTAAGCTTTATAAAGCATTCCTGTACTCTTGTAATTCTGTGAAATTCTATGATTGAAAGTTTACGTATTACATACAAGAGGGATAATATTATACTTTATCTATAGCTTCACATCTTCAGTAATTTTGTTAAATATATATAACTGTTACTAGTATCTTTTTCTTATCTTCTTTTTTTTAAATTTTAAATATTTTGAAATATTCTGTTAATGTTACATTTTCTATTTTTATTTCATTATTGTTACTATTTATCTTTTTTTTCTTGACTTGCAAATATAAAAATAAAACGTATCTGTTTCAATTCAAATGAGAAAGGAAAGGATATGGAGTAAATGCACATGAGACAAAGGCTCTACAAAGACTTGGTAAAATGAAGCAATTAAAACAACAATGTTGTTCTTCATTTTGAAGTCACCAAAGCCTTCATAATCAAATTATATGTATATGAAATCAAATGCCCGTACTTCATATTTGAGCTATAACACAGATACGGTGATAAAGTTTTATGATAATAGAAACTAAAAACTCGAAAACTCTCGAAAGTAATGCAGCGACCAAAAATCTGTGGATCAATTTCCAATAATACAAACTGGTCAATACAACAAATATTTAAAACGTCTTGTTGTAAATTGACTAATTGTTATGTCAACTTTTTATTCATTAATTCAGCAAAATATGTTTGCTTAGTTGTGGGTTTCAAATACAAAAGTCGAATTGTCCGGTCAACTATGCCGTTAGTACAAGTTTACATTTCATTTGCAAACAGCTTTTTAATTTAAAACGGAAAGGTAGCAGGGTAGTTTGTTATCTATACTCATTTTATAAAACATCATCTCATTAACGTGATAACTTTATAAAATATTATATAATACTGGTGTATGTCATATCTAACGAAAAGAGAGAGAGAGAAAAAAATAATGCATGAATTAAAAATGCTTTGTCCTAACATGAGTCTTGAAAACAAAAGATTTTAAAATGTTTTGGTTTGATCTGCACTGATAAGACATTAGTTGTCGAAATGCGCACATGCAGAAAATAAATTAAAAGTAACTTCGGTATTTTGTTATTTAAAACAAAATATTTGAACATTTTAAGCTCTTATAATGGTAAATTTATTAAATGGAAAAATACATGTTACTCACCTGAAAGTTAATGAACATTTACTTTTTTTTATTTTCCAGTTTCCATTCAATAATAAATCTGGGAATAAAACTATCTCCTTTCATCAGAACGGAGTGTTGATAGATCCGACAGACCACATGATACTACGGATGAAATACTATAACGGTCAATATTTTTGTAAAAGAAAGGTGTAATTTAATTGTAAAGTTCTGCAAAATGTTAACTCTCCTTAAGTCATCATTGATTGGACATCGATTCTTAAGCTGCCTCTAGCTGTCAATTATCTTATACAAAGTTCCAGTGTTGTTTGAACGGCGAAAAATGTGTTAATTAAATCATCCACAATCGATGAATTTTCTTACAAATATTTCATACCGTAATATTCTGAATTTAGATCGTGTAATAAAAAGCAAGTTCTTTTGCAAATGTAATTATATCTTTTCAATGGTTACTCCGTCTGTTCTCAGGTTAACTCAATTATATGTTATCAATGGCCGTTCTGTAACTTTTCAAATAAACTTTATTTAAAGAAAATGTTGAAACTGACAGCCCATGTCATTTTAACTACTCCAATGATATCCAAAATGACAACCCACAAAATTGTCGTATCATCTAAGGAATACAAAATCTACGTCAAACTCCCTGAAGACACTGATCCAATAGTATGCTAAGTAATCTTCTGTACATGACCGGACTGACTAAGTTTACACTACGTCTCGACTCGGTACTCTCTTAAATTAATTTAGTAATTAGTTGTTAAGCCTGGTGGATTCTCGTAGACTACTGATTGGTAAAAGCTGTAGAATCGTGTATCATGTCTTTATAATATCCAAAGATAATTTTCTATAGTATAACTATTACCAAGGATTTTTAGGACCAATCCAGAAATAGAATGGTAATAATGTCGCCATGGATACAATAAACCAATCCTGTAACAGATGACAATAATATACTTTTATTATAATCAGGTTTAATTCCATAACAGATTTACAAAAGACTAAATCTCATGCTACAAAAATTATACCTGTAACTAAATATTCTACTGATTGTATTTATATATCAGCCCCTGTCTGTCTTAACGCTACCTTTATTCGCAATTGTTCTCAATCAGCATTTTTGTATGTTTTGATTTTTCTTGCTCTTCTACACAAAATTCCTTATATCTGGACTGAAGATAAACAAGTTGTCGACATGAACCATTTAAATACTTTATAGAGGTAACAACAGTTACTGTATTGTTTGTCTTTTTTTTTTTATTTGTATATATATATATATATATATATTTTTTTTTTGGTTCATACACTTTTACTTGTTTACTTTACCTCATAAAACAAACCGTTACGTTATTATCAAAACTATCATCTTAGCGTTAAATCTGTATTTGTAATATATGTTATCATCTTATATTTTTTGCGTAATTTTTTGTTATATGTTTGCAATGAAATGGTTGTTGATCTTTTTTATTGTTGATTTTTTATCTTATTTTCAAATCTGATTTTTGCAGTATCTTTGATCACAAGAAATCTGTTGTCAGGTGTGAAAAGTCAGAAGTCATATTGATATTCAATATTATGTTAACTATCACAAAATCTAAGCTTCAAAGAAATCGTTATGTTTCTCGTTTGTAGCATGCACATATTCAACACATCTTCAGTTCACATAAAAACAATTAATTTGTTTTTCATTCTAAAAACTGGGAAAAAGAGATATTTGAAAAACCAATGCATTTTAGAGGTCTACAGCAGTTGAATTTAGAGAAAATAAACATAGTAAATGCACATTAGAGAAATCTAATCGTTTTTGATAACTTATAAAATAGAAAACACTCCATAGGTTCCTTGATCTTAACCTACGGTTTGAGGTTCTTTATGGCATTTCATAATGTTATGGCCATGACAATATCAGTTAAGCAGCAAATTAATTACAAACAATATTGCCCAGTTTAAAAAAAGCTATAAGAAGACAAGTATAGTATATCTACAGGAAGGATTATTGTAATCTATCAACATGGCAATGCAAGTATAACGGAAAAAAATATTGGACAAAATAAGATAGGCAATAAGGGCAGATAAAAAGTATATTAGACGTGTCGTTTGCGTACATACTTTTTCTTTATACTAGATTAGAAATACAACACATGTACGCTGGTCTAACGTGGTACAGTTCGCTATACCAATTATCTGTAAAATCTTGTATATACCTGTTGTTTCAATTGTTTACCTATTTATCTTGTAACAAATTTAGCACTATCTTTGTGCTTACATACTTATCCTTCATTAGGAGTTTGACATAAAATATGTACTATTGTATATATTGACGTTCTTTTATATACATGGAGACTGACATGATAATACAACCATCATAATATCGGTAGATACAGGGTAACATCTGCCTAATTAGAATTATTATTTCACACATTCTTCTTCAATTACACCTTCTAATGTTGAAACGATAAAAGATATCGACCACCGCCGATATTTACAGATAAACTGCTAATCTTCAATAAGCTCCCTTCAAAATTTGTTTCTGAATTTGTTTCTAAAAAGTACTTTTGACCTGGAATATAAGTTGTTTACCACAAACAATAGATTAACAAGTAAATTGTGTCAAACTGGATATCTACTTCAGTAAGCAAAACGTAACTGAAAGGGGGAGTTTGGAATACCATAAAACCGGTTTAACCATTTCTTTTGAAATGCCTATACCAAGTCAGGACCATTATGGTCGACAAATTTTCCGATGGTTTCCATCTGATTTTTCTCGTGTACTTCGGGTCTTGACAACTCCATTCGGTAAGTTATTACCCCCATTCACAAAAGTGGCTCTTGCGATTTTATCACCATATATTTCATAACGAGAGTTTACACATATGTTTTATGTGTTGTTAAACCCTTTTTCCACATGATTTCTATCCGTGTTGCAAAATTTTTATTTTGTAGACTGATGTAAAATGATGTTGAATAAAAAAAATACCGAAATTACTGTTACTTTGATTTGTTGCATGTGACCATTTCAACAACTTATGTCTCTTCAATGAAGATCAAATCAATACATGTCGAAATAACCGAAATATGTGTAAAAAGTAACAGACAAAAAAAATACATATAAGATCTGAATAGAAAGTCAAAATCAGCTTGCATGAGGGAGATACTCCTAAGTTTTTTTTTTTTTTTTTTTTTTTTTTTTTTTTTTTTTTTTTTTTTTTTTTTTTTTAGTTATTGCAACATTATAAACAATAATTACACATGTGAATTTAAGTAACGAAATGTCAGGTAACCTTACAGAACCTTTTCTGATTAATTTTATTTATAAATTTGAACCCAGTACATCCTACAGAGGTAAGCTGTGCTGATGTCGGATATTCCATTGGCTATATTATCATAAATATATTCTGTACCCCAACTCACTGTTGAGGACAACTTATATTTAAAATGACCATATTACGGTATATTGTTTACTATGACCATTCTAAGAATGCCAACTCTTTATAAGCACCAAGTCACCTCGAATTCATAAATCACTTGACCAATTATTCAGTACATTGTTTCTTATGACATTGTACTTATTAATTTCATTTTAAAGATGTAATAATTATACACAACATCCTGAAAGGCATATAAACATGTATTTATAATACCTCAAAAACGAGGTTTGGGGGATATATAGATCTCAATTTATCTGTCATTTCAGATTTAAGGGTACTTACTTGGTGTAATCAGTATCCTTCACACCTTTTACCTGATTAAACTGAAGCATTGTAGGTTGTTATTATATACAGTGAACTTGTGTACCTTTAATTTTGTTTGCATTTTAATTTTTTTTTTTTTTTTTTTGAGGCAATTTTTCTAAAATGTATTCTTTGTTCTGGGTTCCCAATTTATGAAATCAACTTCTCTCATAGAATTTAAAAACAGATCCGAAACTTTGCGCCGTGTTTTATTTACATTACACGTGTATATCCCCTATTTTTGTTGCATTTGAACTTTTTTCTATTTTCTGTTATTTTTAAAAAACATTCTTTTCTGCAAGAAATTCATTTTGTGTCGTTCAACTCCTCTCATAGTTTTAAATTAAGAGATGATGCTTTTATATTCATTGAATACTAGTACGTGCAACACTAATGTTTTTAATGGTGGCTAGATGCGGTCATTTGGAGTTTAAATGTCCTGGTTTTTGTGATTCCGCCTTTTCTTCTTTCCACAGAGCGAAAACGCGAAACTGAGAAGGCAAAAATGTGAATATGATATTTAGTTTTCAGCTATTACCTACTAACACAAGCAATTAAACAAATCGAGGAAGATTAAAATGTAGAGATATCCCATATCGATATGCTTTAGATTTGTTAGTCTACATTACTATCGGTAATATCCAGTTAGGTCATATCCGATATGAATTCCTTTTATTAGCAATACACTGTATTACCTACAATCCGGAATATTCCTACTTTGTGTCCGATATTGACTCCGTTTATTACAACTTCTCTGCATTTCCTGCGGTCAAGGAAGTGGCAAAACTTTTATCGTAACAAAGTCAAGATTAACACACCAAGCTTACATAATGTGTTAGATTCATCGATGTCAAATGTCTACAATGTAGATATATCAGACGTGAAAAGCTGACAAATGTATACAATGGTGTGTTTGTACGACAACTAGTCAATAAAAGGTAGAGAGCTTGGGGTGTAAATACTTCGGTAAATTGAAAGTTCTGCCACTTGCTTGACCGCAGCAATATTCAATACATATGCAGACATTACAGGTAATGAAAAGCAGTTTCAATATTCTCTAGATTTCTTACAATCTGCCAAAAAATACAAGGTAGAATACCCATGTCATATAACGGTAGTATCATTTTTAAAGTTCAAATAACTGAACGTCGAATTTACTGTTAATTTAGTTTCTGCATATGCAGATAAAATCTAACAATTTAGAAGACCCATAAACTAAAATTAGGTTAAAACCTGATCGAAAACAATCAATATGATTTAAAAAGAAAGCCACAAGCAGCTCTAGACAGAGCTTTGCAAGAGAGAGATACTCCTTAGTTTTCACCAAAATTTGCAAAGATAATGAAATAAAATGGATTTTCGGGTCAACAACAAAACACTAGCTGCTGTTTTGGTGAATACACTAGAGATCTAACAGTAATTCAGTGGAGTCATCGACCAAGTGGTAATAAATAACTAAATACCGCATCGACACGGTGGTAACACATAACTAAATACCTCATCGACCCAGTGGTAACAAAAAACTAAATACCCAATCAAACCAGTGGTTACAAATAACTACATACCGCATCGACCCAGTGGTAACAAATAACTAAATACCGCATCGACCCGGTGGTTACAAAAAACTAAATACGTCATCGACACAGTTGTAACAAATAACTAAATACTGCATCGACCCAGTGGTAACAAATAACTAAATACCGCATCAACCCAGTGGTTTCAAATAAGTAAATACCGCATCGACCCAGTGGATACAAATAACTAAATACGTCATCGACATAGTGGTTACAAATAACTAAATACCGCATCGACCCAGTGGTTAAAATAACTAAATACCTCATCGACAGAGCGGTTACAAATAACTAAATACCGCATCGACCCAGTGCTTAAAAAATTATTAGATACCGCATCGACCCAGTGGAATACCTCATCAACCCAGTTGGAACAAATAACTAAACACCGCTTCGACAAAGTGGTAACAAATAACTTAATACCGAACTTACTGTAAATTTACTCTCTGCATATTGCCAATTCGATAATTTATGTCTCTTCAGCGCGGAAAAAAACACATAGAAGATCCTAAGCTAAAAATGTTAAAAAACTGAAAGAAAATAAGATGATATTTGTTGCTATTTGATCAGTTTCAGACAATGATGTGAGACTTGTAATATGATATTCTGATAAAATTAGAAATATATACTTGACTGTATTCATTTTTTATTATTTATTACAGTTGATGGATAACACTATGGATAACACTAGATAAAATCACATTGTTTTTAACTTCGCATGGATCTTCTAGATAAATGTAAGATAGGAACAACAATGCCATCTTAGTTTATATTTATTGAGTTTCTTTGTTATATTAATATGTGAACAAGCCTTCATTTGATGTTTATAATGCTTACTGTTGTCAAATTGTTTGTTTACATATTATGTCATTAGTTAAGTATTTTACATTGGCATTTAATATATATAATAACTACATTTAAGAAAAGGTCTATAGTTACAAAAAATCATCTCACATAACAGCAGCTAGCAGAACCGTAAAGTGCCGTCAGAGATTTGTTTCTTGGTTTCTTCATACGATAAGGCAATTCTTTTTATTATATGATACAGGTTTTATATGTGATAAAAAAGCTTTCCAAAAATCTTATTCTTTATAGCTTACAAAATGGATGTTAGAAAGACGTAAAAATAACCAAACTACACTGCTTTATTGTTGTTTGTCATCTTAATGTATTCAGTAAGCCTCCAAGTAGACAAACGGCTTAACTAATATCGCCAGGCGAGTCCTTTATCATTGCTCATTGCTCTTAAAACGAAGTGACATATACCTTAGAGGTGTAAACAAAACCAAACATTATATAGACAGAAGGCAATAAAACATTAAATCCATGGACGAAAATACCAAAAGTTGAGATTTTTTTATTAATTTCACCCCGTTTTCTCCAAGTCTGAATCAATCACAACAACTTTTAGTAAAATTGCATTGCTCAATGCTGATTAATAACAAAATACTGAACTTACTGTTAAGTTTCTGCATATGGCCACTTCGATAATTTATGTCTCTTCAGTGCAGATAAAATCAAAACATTTGGAAATCAGCATAGAGAAATATATGTAAAACCTGTAATACATTTGTGTTGCCTGATAGAGATAAATCAACACTTTTAATTTAGGAGCACCAACAGCTCCATTGCTTAAAATGATCATGAGCATATTTATTTTGCATTAATTTCAGCCCCTTCCTTGTATACTAAGGTCAAATTTACTTTCCGAAAATCATGAAACAAAATATGTTTGGTATAATGAAGCTACGATTTGTATGCTCCAAGAAATGATAGTAAGATAACAGGAAACACCTATATATGGCTAAAAACACAGTCACAATGTACCAAGAAACTGCACAAATACTCTCTATGTTCAAACCAAATTCTTATAACTGTGACAAATTTTGGGATAAGATTTTCTTTTGTTGTCAATTGGGAACAAAAAATAACATTAGGTCAATCTACTGGAATTTTTGGTATTAAGTGCAAAGGAAATCTAGGAAATTTAACACTGAAAGTTCTGTTTTGTGATGTTTTTTTTTCGTCCCTGTTTTTATTCATGTCTACATTTGTGTTGCCTGTTGCTGTGTTTTTGTTAGTGTTTACATTTGTGTTGCCTGTTGCCATTTTTTTGTTCATGTCTACATTTGTTTTGCCTGTTGCCATGTTTTTGTTTATGCCTACATTTGTGTTGCCTGTTGCCAAGTTTTTGTTTATGTCTACATTTGTGTCGCTTGTTGCCTTGTTTTTGTTCATGTCTACATTTGTGTTGCCTATTGCCATGTTTTTGTTCATGTCTACATTTGTGTTGCCTGTTGCCATGTTTTTATTCATGTCTACATTTGTGTTGCCTGTTGCCATGTTTTTGTTCATGTCTACATTTGTGTTGCCTGTTGCCATGTTTTTATTCATGTCTACATTTGTGTTGCCTGTTGCCATGTTTTTGTTTATGTCAACATTTGTTTTGCCTGTTGCCATGTTTTTGTTCATGTCTACATTCTGCATTTGTAATGCCTGTTGCCATGTTTTTGTTTATGTCTACATTTGTGTCGCTTGTTGCCTTGTTTTTGTTCATGTCTACATTTGTTTTGCCTGTTGCCATGTTTTTGTTGTTGTATATATTCCTCTATGCTGGCATTTTTTTCTTTTCTTAAATTTTCAGTACAGCTTCTTGCGTTGTTTGTCGATGAAATTACTCGGAGTAATAAATTTATATGAAGACCCAAAGGTTGACACAATGGACAAAGTCATTATCATACCATTACTTATACAAAATAGAACTATACACAATTATTGACTTTGCTATAGGTTGCTACTGGGATTTATCAACCTGAAAAAAGTTATATTCATCGAGCTGAAAGCGAGGTGAATATTGCTTTTTAAGGGTTAATAAATCCTTTTAGCAACCTATTCAAAGTCTATAATTGTTTTGTTATATGATTATACATAGAGACAGTGTTAAAGTCAATCAATGAAAAAATGAAATTCTGTTTCGTTTCCTTTTCTGTTTTGTAAATTCATTCTTTTGAAGATACTAACAATTTACATTGTATAAATAAAATCAATTTGCGTCTTAAATTAAGAAAAAGAGAAAAATAACAATAAATTTAAGAAATTTATTTAATAATGATGTTTTATCATAAATTACGTTGACTAAGGAAATCTGGCATTTTTATTTCTATTTTTAGCCCATGACGTTCCAGACAACATTTGTGCTATTTATAGCCCGTTTCAGGTTGACATAATATTCCATACAACCTATGAGCTATTTATAGCCCATTTTAGGTTGACATGATACATACTCATTACTTTTCAAGCTGTTTTCAGTCAATCAGAAAACAGATAAAATACAATAATGTAATAACAACAATTATTGCATTCATGGCACAATTATAGCACATGTATTGCACAGTCGGAGTAATTAAACTGAAGTATTTCGTCCAAAACAACACATTGGTAAAAGAAGGTAAATTTATCACAAACTGTGTGTTTTTGTTGATGTTTGGACACGAAAATCTTAACAAGTAGGATATATCCAAGCGAGATGTATTCACTGTGATTATATATATATATATATATATATATATATATATGGCACATATTTTTTTTAATATTTAAAATAATTCTATTTATTCAAAAATATAGAAATATAATTTTCAATATTGAAAATAAAATTCTTTTTACCAATACAGATATTTTTTAACCTCTTAGTTTTTGTATTAATAAATCCGTGTTTGTTAGTACTAAAAGACGATGTTCTATATATTAATTTTTTCTTCTTATCTAAAATACATTTTTTTTTATTTTTTGATAGGCTATGGTCAAAAGCATAAGTTATACAGAATTTTTTTTCTTGAATTATCGACAGGTAATCCTCGTTAATATCAAGCTGTTAAAATCTACTCTTTCATAAGATAGTAAATGAAAATAAAAAATCATCGCTGCTCAGTTTAACGTGTATTTTTTCCAAAGTATTGATTAATATGATATTAATGTCTAAAACAGTGAATACAAACAGTGTCCTAACTGACATTTTCATTTTCTTGAATGATGTGTCATTTGATTGTCACCTTCTATATGAGCACACCGGTCAGTATTGAGAAATATGAAATAGTTTGACAATGAATTCATTAAATATATGAACACTGCAATTAATTTTGAGTTTTGCATACGGTTTTCGTATTTTCTAGCAGCTTCTAATAATAAAACACAAATAATGAGTGCAAAGTACCTAAAATCATAGCATACTGTATATTCGTTATCTTTAAATCCGTTGAAGTCCATGAAAAAATTGGAAATAATTACATCAACTCCGCAAACAATTGAGCACGGGGTAAGAAGGGAAATCCTGCGTCACTCTTCTTTTTTAAGTCAAGTGTTTTAATTATAAAAGAACGTCTTTGAATTTCAAAAATGAGAACTGTTATTATCATAGTCACAATGAATTTTGTTCAGGATTGCCCAAAGTCAACAAGATAAAACTAAAAAAAAACTTAACATAAATAAGAGTGTGCCAAGTTGCTACAACAAAAAAAAAACATTGTTGCATCCATTTTAAACTTATTGCAATGTATATTCTGGTCCAAAATTGAAATTTAGTCTCATGATGAAGATTTAAGGAACACACTGCATTTTGTACTTTCATTGTTGTTTCTGTGTTTTCTTGTTTTGTTATGTTTTTGCTATGTAAGGGTCATTTTGTTTGTTTGTTTGTTTGATTATTTGTCTGTTTTTTTGTTTTTTGTTTTTTGGTTTATTTTTTTTTTGTATTGTTTTGTTTTGGGTATTTTTGTGTTGTTGTTGTTGTTGTTTAAATATTGCTTTGTTACTTTTTGTTTTTTGTTTGCCTTAGCTTGTTTGAACATTTGATGCTTTTTGGGTAGATGGTCGATTGATTGTTTTTATTTCTGTTGTTGTTGTGTCGCTGTTTTTCTTTATTTTACGAGGTCTACATACACGAACAGTAACTACGGAAATGTTCCATTCCAGCTATTTCCGGTTGTTCAAAAGGTTATATAACAGAATGATCACAGCTGTAAATCATACACACAAGACGCATAAATAATCTGTCATTATATTGCTTCAGGTTATTTATTTGTCTAGGCGCTATACTTCATTTAACGCCATCAAATAAAACAAGACAAACACATATTATCAAAAGAAAATTTGTACAATTTGTACTTAATATAACCCTAAATGTAATGAGCCATGTGCGAGTTCAAAACCATACTATAATGATTTTACTATTCAATAATGTAATAAATGTTCCTTGTTTAATCCCCCTGAAATTGGTCCAAGTTTATCATTTACTAATTACATTATTGTTAACATAATGAACAAATAAATAAGTGATAGCTACAAGCTTGAAGTAACTTTTTAATGGTTAAATATGGAAGCAACAGTATCGTTTAAATAAACATGTAAACCTGGAAATTTGATCAGGGATATGGAAGGTAAATAGTCTGGGATATGGAAGGTAAATAGTCTATGGACAATAATAACAATGACATCTCAAACTGAACAGTAACTAAATGATTTAAAGTGTACAATTACTGTAACATTCTAAAATGAAATAAATATTACACTTGTTGGATCTCAAAATAATAATAAATTGTTTTTGCAGATTTTTTTTTTGACATACTATTGTATATTATGACAGACTTTCCGTCTGGTTAACTTGTTCAATACAATATATTTAGAACCATAACAAAACTGACTTATTCCCTGGGTTAGATGTAGAAGCTTCATATGACATGATTGAAAGTACAAAAAAATTATACAATGACCATACGAGACCAATGCATCAAGTCCAAGAACCTGGAGTTGATACATGAATTTTAACAAACGTGCTACCCTTTGTACGATAGTCATATAATACCATACAAAAAAAGTATCGGTCGACAAAATAATTTCGAGTCTTTCAAGGGGAAAGCCATTACCCAGGATGTCAATACCAGGAGACCTGAAATCTAGCAGAAAATGTCTGTTTGAATTTGTTGAATTGACACTTCATATCAATCATTGATGTCGGGGTGACGACTAAACAATTTGTGGGGGATGAAAGTAACAACAAAATCCTGAAGTTAATGTTGATTTCGTTTCTGCATATGCGCATTACGACAACTTATGTCTCTTTCAAAACAATTGGAAATCCATATTCCGAAATATGTGTAAAAGCTGATAGAGAACTAATAACCAATAGAATCTAAATAGTAAATCCAAAATCAGCTAAAACAAAGCTATGCAATGGGAAGATACTCCTTTGTTTTGAATAAAACTTGTTAGATTTTGATATTGCAATTTCAAAATAAAATCAGTTCTGGCCACTGGGTTGGTGAATACCCTCTTGTTCGAAGAGACACCAGCAGAAGCATCGACCAAGCGGCAATAAAAAACAAAATACAGAATTTACTGAAGGATGAATTTATATGTTCCTTAGACAGTGCGTTTTCCCTTTAAAAAAGAACAAACTCTAAAGTACGGAATCAATTGATTTAAACTTATTTTATTGTTCAATAAAATATTAAACAATGGGATCGGGCACAAGTTTTTCAACTTAGTGTTGCCCTCTCCATTATATATATATACAATTTACACATATTGAACATGAAGTAAATACAATATATATATATATATATATATATATATATATATATATATATATATATATAAATGTCTATATGTTATAATTATAACAACACTAAAATGTTATATTTTCATATAACAATAACTTTAAAATAAAACGCGACGTTTCAGTTCACAAAGAACTTTTCTCAAGCGAATAATAATGGCGTCTGAATATGAAATCTGACACTAATCTTCTTATCACAAAAAATGTTTGTCGTTTTATCTACATTACATCCCATAACACGGAAGCGAAAATCTAAAAATATGTATATGAAAATATTACCGAAAATCTAGATATTCATAATGCATGATTTAATCTTAAAAAATGGGTAGGGGCAGGAAATTAAGCCCTCCCCGGTATAATAGAAATGATTTTGACAAAAAATGAAATGATAAAAATGGAAAAGCCGCAAATAAGTATATTTGTTTCTTAAAATATTATTCTATTATCCAAGGTTTTTCGCATCTCGTTCATTTATTCCGTAAGGCTCAAGAGTTTTCAGTTGATGTATCCAGAACCGTTCTCGTGTTTGTCTCTCTTTGTCGGTCCATGATTGATTAACCTCAATAATTTGGAATTTCACTGTGTCAAATGAATGGCCAGTTGATCTAAGATGTTGGGTTAGTGGGACATTTCGATTTTTAGTATAAAAACAGCGGTGATTGTTCCATCTTAAATTGAAGGGTGTTGATGTTTCCCAAATGTACTGCATTTTGCACGGTTCACATGTCAAGATGTAAACGCAGTTTGAAGACTTGCAGTTGGAATTTGCATAGACTGTGTATTCTTCCTTGGTCACCTCGCTCCTAAATTTAGACTAAGTGATTGCTGATTTGCAACACTTACAATTGCTGCGTCCACAAGGTTTAAACACGCCTGGAATCGTTGGGGGTACTTTTTTAATTTTGGATTTTACAAGAATGTCACGTAAACTCTTTGGTCGCCGGAATGCCATCACTGGTGGTTCTGGAAATATTTTGTTCAAATTTTGATCGTTTTCAATCAGCCCCCAATGTTTTTTTATGATGGATGACAAATTTCTCAGATCAGGATGGTAGGTTGTGACCAATGGGATTCTAAGATTTGTGGATTTCTTTTCTTTGTAATCTAAAAGTGAGTCCCTTGGGATGGTATTTACTTTGTCGAAGGCTTTGGTAATCATGCCGTCGTCATAACCACGATTGAGATGATGTTTACGGAGCTCTCCGAGTCGATGTTTCTGTAGATTTTCAGTGGAACAAATTCTCTTAATGCGAATTGCCTGGCTATACGGTATGCTGCGAGTACAGTGTCTAGGGTGGCAGCTTCTTGGCGAGAGGTACAAATGTTTGTCTGTTGTCTTAGTATGAAGGTCAGTTGTCATGATACCATCTTTGATTGAAGTAGTAGTGTCAAGAAATGAGATTTTCGTGGGTGATAATTCGTGCGTGAATTTGATAGAATGATGGAAATTGTTACAGAATTCAATAAATTCACGGAGATGTTCGTCTGTATCAGTCCACTTCATATCAATGTCATCAATGAAGCGGTACCACGACAATGGTTTCGCATTAAGAGAATTTGTTCCACTGAAAATCTACAGAAACATCGACTCGGAGAGCTCCGTAAACATCTTCTCAATCGTGGTTATGACGACGGTATGATTACCAAAGCCTTCGACAAAGTAAACACCATCCCAAGGGACTCACTTTTAGATTACAAAGAAAAGAAATCCACAAATCTTAGAATCCCATTGGTCACAACCTACCATCCTGATCTGAGAAATTTGTCATCCATCATAAAAAAA